>JAWQFJ010004656.1:30000-38445 GCA_034096865.1 Theodoxus fluviatilis | reverse complement strand
GGTTAGTTTCAGGGCCTGATCGAATTCGCCTCTACCGCCAACCAGGAGAGCTTCGGTCTTTGAATCATTAAGTTTGAGTTTGTTCTGTGTCATCCACTGTTTCACATCAGAAATACAAAGTTCACTTGCAGAGAGAAGAAGTTGGATTTGACTGGGATGAGTGGAGTTGTAGAGTTGCGTGTCATCAGCAAATTCACTGTGAGAGAATGAATGACTGTCAATTACGTTGGAAAGTGGTTGGGTGTACAGTAGAAACAGCAGAGGACCCAGAACCGAGCCCTGTGGGACTCCGTAATTTAGCGGGGCAGGATCAGAAGCTATACCCTGGATCAAAACAGTCTGCCTACGTTCTGAGATATATGATTTCAGGAAGGAGAGTGCTGTGTTGTCAATGCCAAAAACATGTCTTAGACGGGAGAGAAGAATTCCATGATCTATTGTGTCAAACGCAGCACTCAAATCTAACAACGCGAGAAGGGAAACTTTGGAATCATCAGATGCGACAAGGAGGTCGTTTAGAACACAGAGCAGAGCTGTTTCGGTGGAATGGTGAGCACGGTACGCCGACTGAAAACGAGCCAAAAGATCATACTTGGACACGTGCTCTAACAACTGCTGCAAAGCTAATTTCTCTAACAGTTTTGAAAGAAAGGAAAGGTTGGAGACTGGCCTGTAATTGCTAAGCTTGTTTGGATCCAGGTCTTGCTTCTTCAGAAGTGGCTTGACTAAAGCTTGTTTGAAAACACTGGGGAAGGTGCCAGACTGGAAGCAATCATTGATTATTTGTGTCAGAACAGGCAGAATGTCATCAATGCACTCAAGTAAGAGGGATGTGGGAACAGGGTCAAGGTCACAGGAGGTAGGGGTCATACTACGGATGGTCTTAAGGACTACACTAGCCTCAACCGAGCTGAACTGAAGAAGGGGAGTACCACTGAAGGATACTGGGTCTTCGCTAGCACCTGTACCAGCAGACATGTCAACGTTGCTTCGTATGTCAGACACTTTGGACACAAAGAAGTCACAAAATTTCTGAGGTAGAGATGACAGTGGGGAGGAAGGGAGGGCGGTACAACGGGTCTTGTTCATGAGTTTGTTTGTGATGGAAAACAACTGCCTACAAGTGGTAGACGCAACTATCTTTGCGTTGAAATACACTGTCTTAGCCTTAGCTACGAGACGATTGATCTTGTGTTTGACGGAGCTGAACATTTCTTTGTGAACGACTAACCCAGAACGCAGCCACTGTCGCTCAGCTTGACGCTTTTCCTGCTTCAAAGCTCGGAGTTCGGAAGCGACTGCGCTATACCACGGAGTGGAGCGACGCTGAGGGACCTTGCGTTGCGTTGATGGGGCATGACTATCAAGAACAGAGCGGAGGTGATCACACAACTGGTCAGCAGATGGCGTGGACGACGCAGCAGCCAGAGCAGCCACATCATGCCTGAGCACAGTCAAATCAATCGCACGGAGATTTCGAACGCTGCGATACTCCGGTCCCTGCACCGGCCGCTGCACATCTAAGTTACACAACACAGCAAAATGATCGGAAGTCAAATTGTGAGAAACATGGCATGAATGAAAAACGTTGTCATCGGGACGATAGAGTACCCAGTCAATGATGTGACCAGACCTGTGGGTGGGCTCTGAAACAGCTTGTTTGAAACCAAAAGTGGATAAGATGTCCATCATGCGCACAGTACTGTAACTATCTTGCTTGTCATAATGAAAGTTAAAGTCACCAACAATGACAACATTCCCTTGAAGGGTGGCTAACAGATCACTAAATTCAGAATAGAACAGAGTGTCCTTCAACTTGTTTGCTTTGCTGGGGGGTGGCCGATACACGCAGAAGAAATGCACACTAACTGAAGTGTTCAGAGTCAACTGAATGACCTCAAAACTGTCATGGGCGAAAGAGAAGGAAGTACCGACCACAACTGGAAAATGATCTCTTACCAGCACTGCCACACCCCCCGCCCTCGTTGCACGAGGAAGGGACTGGAGACGGTAACCTGCAGGAGTTAAGTCCGCATGTTTCGATTCGTCACCGTGAGTCTTAAGCCATGTCTCAGTCAGAAACATAATGTCAACATTTTCATCACGGATGAATTCCACAATGTCAATGCGCTTGGATTTGTTTCCAACAGATTGTGCGTTAAAGACACACACAGACAGGCGATCCTGTGGCGATGACTTGATGACAACAAGGTTGTTAGGCTGCCGCCCACGAGGAGTGCCCGACGCAAAGCCCGACACCCCAGAAGAAGTGGCGACAACCGGCGTTCCACTACAGACTGTCGAGTTGAGGGAGACGTCTGCGAAAGGAAGAGGCGCAGACTCAGTGTCCAAGGCGCTGAACACTGGGCTGAGGGGCACCGGCCCCACCGCTGAGGAAGGTGATGATGCACTGCCAGAGGCGTCGACGTCACTCGATGGAGTAGCGATCCCCTCGTCGGCAGATGGCGGCCAGCAGTCAGCACGTACAGTATCCGGGGTCCTAACAGAAATGCCAGGACTAAGCACAAGCACTGGAATCTTTCCTCCTCCTCCTCCTCCTCCTCCTCCTCCTCCTCCTCCTCCTCTTCCTCCTCCTCCTCCTCCTCCTCCGCCTCCACTTTCTCCTCCTCCTCCTCCTTCTCCTCCTCCTCCTCCTCCTCCTCCTCCTCCTCCTCCTCCTCCTCCTCCTCCTCCTCCTCCTCCTCCTCCTCCTCCTCCTCCTCCTCCTCCTCCTCCTCCTCCTCCTCCTCCTCCGCCTCCACTTTCTCCTCCTCCTCCTCCTCCTCCTCCTCCTCCGCCTCCACTTTCTCCTCCTCCTCCTCCTCCTCCTCCTCCTCCTCCTCCTCCTCCTCCTCCTCCTCCTCCTCTCCTCCTCCTCCTCCTCCTCTCCTCCTCCTCCTCCTCTTCCTCCTCCTCCTCCTCCTCCTCCTCCTCCTCCTCCTCCTCTTCCTCCTCCTCCTCCTCCTCCTCCTCCTCCTCCTCCTCCTCCTCCTCCTCCTCCTCCTCCTCCTCCTCCTCCTCCTCCGCCTCCACTTTCTCCTCCTCTTCCTCCTCCTCCTCCTCCTCCTCCTCCTCCTCCTCCTCCTCCTCCTCCTCCTCCTCCTCCTCCTCCTCCTCCTCCTCCTCCTCCTCCTCCTCCTCCTCCGCCTCCGCCTCCTCCTCCTCCTCCTCCTCCGCCTCCACTTTCTCCTCCTTCTCCTCTTTCTCCTCTCCCTCCTCGAGACCTGCTCTTTTGTACCATACGGTAGGTAAGCAATGATGACTACAACAGCAGTGCCTACTATTACTGCAGCGGCAGGATCAAAAGTGGCTGGAATACAGCTACCGATGTTTGCACCACCACCAATACCACCGCTCTATTATCACCACCACCACCAGTACTGCAGTTACCTCTGACACTACCACCACCACTACCGCCAGCACTACCACCACCGCCGCCGTCACCACTAGCACTAGCACCACAACCATCACATACACCAGCAACAACAATGAACAACAACAACGACGATTATGAGCGAGATAACAACAACCCTTTAAAAATTGCTATCCTTAAAAAAAAGGGGGGGGGGGAGGAACCTTACTAAAAGTACCTATTGTTTGCATTTTAGTACACAGAGGTTACATAGATCCATTAGACATGATTTAGATTTCCACACGGCCTGAGAAGGATGTATTAATAGAATCAACAGGGACTTTAAGTGCCAAGTCGGATCTGTGCATGACCTAAATGTACCGCAAATTAACTTTGAAAGCCCTCTGCATCAGCTATCTGAACGGATCAACAGACTTAATGCGCTATCAATGACAACTGTGCTGTCGTGGAGATGATTTCTGCATTCAGGTAACACGTATATTAAGGATCTTTTCCTGTAAATGTCAATAGTTCGGTAACCGTCGCGGCATTTGCATTCAAAGTGCAGTAAATTTGCAGTCAAAGTGCATTTGCATTCTTAAATTACATCACTGTGATGTGTGCATATGTTTTTATACATTAAAGTGCTTTCTGATTTCCTCGTCCTTTTCAATGATAAACATGAAAGAGTGAAATTAGTTAAAAGGATTTATAATCAATGAATGCTGGTGATCTACGAGACATCAATGCGTCTGCAATAGAACGATGTGAAATATGAGTGGCATTCAAAATGGAGTCGCATTTTATTTAAAAGCGCTATTTTCTGCAACCCGAGGGTAATTGCCAAACGCATATGCCCTTGCTTTCAGGAGAAATGGGCTCCCAGTTATGCTCAGAGTCATTTCTGCGTCTCAGTTTCAACGAAAACCTGAAACAAGCAATATTCTGCTTTGTCTGAAAAATGTCATGACCTTTTTGTATTCCCTTTGTGGAACATGGGCTTTATATCAATCTGACATTCCTCTGATGACACGAATGGAAAGGATGCGCACTCAACGCCAAATGTATGATGTGCGCAGCTGCAATGAGTGACATCTCCCTGTCAGTGAGTGCAGGGTTTTCACCTTTGTTGCGGAGAAGCAGAGGTCGAGACACCTGGAACTTAGTGGGTGGTCCACAAGTACTCTTACCTCCTGTTCCACAAGTACTCTTACCTCCAACCTTCCGAGAGGACGACGCAAAGGAAAAATACTTTTGATCGTTGACATAGAAGCTTACTAGTTTACTTAGGATAGACTATTGCTCTGGCCCCGTATTCACAACGGCGATTTATCTTTTTAACACTCGATTTATCCCCTAGCCCCGCGTTATCTTGATCGGTTAGATAAGGTTCGCTCGTCAGAGGATCCTAGGTTGCGCTTTGCTATATATACTGGTTTCCAGCCAAGGGAGAGCGGAACAGGCAGTTGGAATCGTCTGAGTTTAGAGATAAATCGGAGTTAAAATAAATCGCCGATAAATCGCCGTTGTGAATACGGGCCCTGGCCGATTATATCGATATTGTAGACTTGCCTTGCCTTGCCTTTCCTTGCCTCGCCTCGCCTCGCCTCGCCTCGCCTCGCCTCGCCTCGCCTCGCCTTGCTTTACCTATTTCTCTGAAATATGCCCTCGTCCAAATATAATCGCTTTTGGTTCAAGCAATAAACTGAACTGAGACTCTATTGGTACTCAATGAAAAAAAAGAACCGAAACGGATCAAGCAATAGCACTCTTCATGATACTGCCTGAGGCTCCATTGATTATTTTCTTCCGACGATCTCAAGAGTTCTCATGGACTTCTCATGGGCGACATTTTTTCCTCTCTGAAGGAATCAAATCCCTTGGCCTTTCGATCTCCATTTTCTTCTCCGGCAAGAGTGTCTGCAACAGGGCGCGTGTTCTTTGTCTGCAGTTAACGACGTTACTGCAGGACAGTCTGTGTTAGACTGCACGCCAGCTTTGCAAACTTGGTCAACCACCAACGCCCAAGGAGCCATCCACACAGACAGACCAGAGCACGAAGTAATGTCGTCTCGCACAATGATCACAGAGTACAGGCTCAATAACTGCAAGAGGCGGCTTGTGTCCAGAGATAGGTCTGTGACCAATGGGGGAACTGGATCACGAAGCAGTTCAACTCGAATGAAGGTTGGAAACTGGCAACCAACACCATCTCGGTGAGTTTTAACTCAAACCATAAAATGCTTCGAGCCAACATGGGTTCCTTTTTATCTTGAAGACAGGTGACTTCCAATCTCGGTGGCTCTGTCGCCGTTCTTGATGGGAGCGAGTTTTGAAATAATCTGGTTTGGATTAGATTGTCTCGGAGAGCGTAACGGCTTGCCGCAGCACCATCCCTGGTCCCCTTCAAGACCAAAGGGATTCCTAAACGCAGACGCATCCGTTTCTAGTCGACCTTTCCTTGGACAAAATGAGTTTTCAGACATCCGATGCGCGAGGTGTCCGTTCCGAGACAAATGACTTGTCTGTAGCCATTGACAAAATGGATTTGAGAGTCTCGAGGGAGAAGGAGCTTCTAGGGCAAAGCGTGGGGTTTTGCCAGGAGGAATAACAGATCACCCAGCATGCTTTGACGGTTCATTTCAGAATGACGTTTCCCTGCTGTTGATTAGAGCAATACTTTTTAGAATAGGTTTGTGTGCTTTTTTACTTCTCATAATTAACCAATAAAAACTATTAACCAACGCACGTGATGACTTCTTTTTTACCCCAGAATTAATTTCATTCTCCATACCTCACCCGAAAACATGTCTTCCCCTTTTTGAGTGTTACATGCTTTCAGGCATTTTCATGTACGTGCTCATGTTCAGTCTGCCTTACACATGTTGCGATATTGATGTACACACGCAGTTTCACTATTACAACCACCTCTACTACTACTACTACTACTACTACTACTACTACTACTACTACTACTACTACTACTACTACTACTACAACAACAAATACTACTACTACTACTACTACTACTACTATAACACGACCATCACCTCTGCTACTACTACCACCACCACTACTACTACTACTATTACTACTACTACTACTACTATTACTACGTCTGCTGCTGTTGTTACTTCTACCTTACCTTTATCACCACCACCGCAACCACCACCACCACCACCACACCACCACTACTACTACTACTACTACTACTACTACTACTACTACTACGACGACGACGACGACGACGACTACTACTACTACTACTACAACTACTACTACTACTACTACTACTACTACTACTTCAACCACTTCTACTACCACTACTACTACTACTGCTGCTGCTGCTGCTGCTGCTACTACTACTACCACTACTACTACTGTTGCTTCTGCTGCTGCTGCTACTGTTACTATTGCTAGTATTATTACTACTACTACTACTACTACTAGAACTACAACTACTACTACAACTATTAAAACCACTACCTTTACTTCTTTCACTACTACTAGCTCTACTACTACTACTATTACTACTACTACTACTATTACTGATGCTGCTACTACTACTGCTACTACTACTGTTTCCACTACTACTATATACTATTTCTACTTCTACTACTACTACTACTACCACCACCACCACCACCACCACCACCACCACTATCACTACTACTTCTACTACTCCTACCACCACTACCATCATTGCTGCTGCTGCTGCTGCTGCTGCTGCTGCTGCTGCTGCTACTACTACTACTACTACTACTACTGTAACACTACCTCTCCTCCTCCTCCTCCTCCTCCTCCTCCTCCTCCTCCTCCTCCTCCTCCTCCTCCTCCTCCTCCTCCTCCTCCTCCTGCTGCGCAGTAATATCAGACTCTTTCTTCTCTTTTCACTCCACCTCTTCATTTTTATCTTTCACGCCGACTCTTTCCAACTTCATCTTATTGGTCCCTTTGCTTCGCTGTCGATTCCTTTTTTTCTTTCTCTATGTTTCAAATGAGAGTTTACTCCTTTCTGTTATTCACTTGTTTGGTGAAGTCTTTTCGCTTTGTGTCACGTGATTCTTAGCTTGTGTCCGGTAGTGGTCTCCACCGCAAATGCACCTGTACAAAAACTTTTTTCCTCCTTCTTTTGCCAGTCTCAGAACAACTTCACTTTCGCTTTGTATTCTTTCCCGGGATGGAAAAGTGTCAAAGCTGGTTTTTACCGAACGACTTCTCCAGGCAAGCCCGGCGTTTTCGTCAGCATTTTGACGTCCAATCCATTTCCCAGTCAGCCCAACAAAATCCCGCTCGCCCACACCGGTAGCCGTAAGAGTCGGTTTTCTTCTCAGACACATCTTCCATAGTCTCTCCCGTCCTCATAAACCAGGCGGCCTGGCTTCCGCCATTGCTGTATTGCCTCTTTCGCCTGATGAGACTCATTTTGTCCTCTCTTTCGGAGCTCTCCCAGGGGAGACAACCCCTTATCCTCCCGAGGCGGTTCTCGCCATGTTGCCGCGTTCATGAGGTGTCGGCAGACCCGCGCGCGTGGACAGTAGTTGACGCTACCAATAAAGTGGGATGATGGAATTAGTCGTGTATGGAGGCGTCCTCTTTGAAGACAATGTCGACGGTGGGGACGTGTTTGTGGGGAAAAGCGTCACCGTGAAATTGCGACATGTGCCTGAGGGTGAGAGAGACTGGAGAGCTGGCTATGTGTGTGTTGAAGGCATGATGCTATGGAGATGACAGTCGCTCTCGCCAGTGTCTCTCGCCCAGAACAGTTTATTTCTTTCTCCCTACTGTGTCTCTAGTGTTTCTTGTCAATCTTCGTCTCTGAGTGTGTGGTTCTGATCTGCATTTCTTCTTTGCATCTGTGTCTCTAGTTTGGCTCGTTCATTTTCTCGTGTGTTTGTTGGGTCGTCTTTCAGATTTGTTGTCTGTGAAAATCGGGGGTCTGGTTTTTCCCCCGGAAGAATGGTACAGATCTGCATATGTTTCTCTCTGTTTTTGGTTTCTCTCTCTGTCTCTCTCTGTCTCGCTCTGTCTCTGTATCTCTCTCTCTTTCTCTCTCTCTCACTCTCTCTCTCTCACTCTCTCTCTCACTCTCT
>JAWQFJ010004656.1:17500-20000 GCA_034096865.1 Theodoxus fluviatilis | reverse complement strand
CTGAACGTTGCCTGTCACTCATTTAAATTATGTCATTTTGTCGACTGCATTCGTTTTGTCTACTGCGGCATTTCACATAGATCCGCATTTTACACTCGCCACTTATACTTATTTCCTCATTGTCTAGTGCCTCTCCTGTCCTGGTAGACAAATTTACTGTGCACTTCATTTTCATACTCCAGAAAACGACGCGATGTTTATTCCATGGGATAGTGATAACGCTTGTAAAAATGTCTCGGGTTGAGGCCAAAATATCGAAAGGGCTTACTTAGGAAGTATTAGCTGTAGTTTGGCGGCAGTGTCAGTAGCCGTGAGCGATGGTCAACGCCGCCATTTTCCACGCAAAAGCTCTCGTGCTTGCTTCCTGTCGTCAGTCAGCCAGACACAATGTGATGTGGAAACGCCTACAAATGCAGCAATCGTTATCAGAAACCTGGAGTGGGCTGACATTTCCCGCCAACAAAACTGCTCCAATCTTACTTCAGATTTATCCGGGGATATGTCAGCCCACCTTGCGTATGATCTTGACTGACCCATGTCTACGCCTTCCCATATCATTTTGCACTTTGCAGACTTGATTGACTGCCGACCTTTGGGGTAATTTTGTTGTTTTGAAGACCTTCAATTGTAAAGCAAATTCCTTTGAGAACGAACGTGTCTGTAAGATAATTATTGTCTAGTGAACCATTCGTGAAAATTGCATTGGCTGTTTTGACGAGATCACAACCTGGGACCTTTACGAAGCACGAACAATCGCATTCTGATGATATTGTGAGGCATATAGTGAGTGTTTCGTGCCATGAAGTTTAACTTTTGTTCTTTAGCCATTGCTATGTCGCAAAATTTCCGCATGTTTGTGTTGCTCGGGATGTTATTTCAACTTTTCTTTTTGTCTCTTCTCTTTGATGTAAGCTCTTTTGAAGCAATTGAGGCATGAGCAATAGAAAGGCAGTGGAAACTTATGCAACTCTCGGACGGTTTTCAAATATATAACATATGATACTGGTAAGATCCCGTAAATATCACAACTATAAATTATTATTACTTTCATACTATTGCCACGTCTAGACGTTTAGCTCACAGCTGCATCACAGGACATTTACCTACACAGTCATGCACAATCCTGCACACAATCCTGCACACATTCATGCACACATTCATGCACACATTCATGCCAAACAAAGGGACAAGACAGGGTAGAAGCAACTTTTTATTTGATCATCATTAGTCGTTTTATTTTTATTTTTCCCCTTATCTCTCCCGTCCCTGGGATTGAACCACGACACAGCGCCTCGCTGCTAAGTCCTACGCCTTAGCTTACTGGACCATCCACGCCTTTCTACACTGCACGCACTTTTCTACACTGCACGCACTTTTCTACACTGCACGCACTTTTCTACACTGCACGCACTTTTCTACACTGCACGCACTTTTCTACACTGCACGCACTTTTCTACACTGCACGCACTTTTCTACACTGCACGCACTTTTCTACACTGCACGCACTTTTCTACACTGCACGCACTTTTCTACACTGCACGCACTTTTCTACACTGCACGCACTTTTCTACACTGCACGCACTTTTCTACACTGCACGCACTTTTCTACACTGCACGCACTTTTCTACGCTGCACGCACTTTTCTACACTGCACGCACTTTTCTATTCACTGCACGCACTTTTGTATTCACTGCATCGAATCAAGGCTCTCCTCTGGCTTTCGGTGAGTGAGAGAATGAGGTTGAAGGCGAATGTTTTTGCCCTTGCTTCTTCCCACTCGAGACATCGCCGCCCCAGAGTGCCAGCACAGCAGAGCTCTGCGCTCTGCCACAAGGTCCCTCTGAAACCATTCTAGTTCACTCGAGACTTCGCCGCCCCAGAGTGTAAGCACAGCAGAGCTCTGCGCTCTGCCACAAGGTTCCTCCTGAAACCATCCTAGTTCACTCGAGACTTCGCCGCCCCAGAGTGTAAGCACAGCAGAGCTCTGCGCTCTGCCACAAGGTTCCTCCTAAAACCATTCTAGTTCACTGGAGACTTCGCCTACCGGCGAAAGTGTCTCTAGCCCAATTGACGTCACGTGATGGAAGGTTTTTGTCTGAAATATGCAAATGGATGTATCACGAGAGGCTTATGGGATAGCCGATCTGCTCCCTAACATACGCCGTTAAAGTAGTTCTAAGACTATTTCGCACGATACTCTGAACTTACTCTTGTTGAGGTAATAAACAAGCGTTTATTCGATAAAATAAAATGTTTGTGTTGAAATGGAAACAAGTTCTGACATCTGAATGATTTCTGTAAAATGTGGAGAGAAATAATAGTATCAGAACGAACTATTTTTATCGCAATCCTGTAATGCGAAGGGTCAAGTATATTACGCATTCATTGCGAACTGTGCCAGAGTCACGTGACTCGGGTTCACAGAATGTCCTGAAGCCTCACATGCCAGACAAGAGTTCTCTTGGACTCGGTGCCTTTTCCTCAGCCCGCCCGGCTTCTC
>JAWQFJ010004656.1:0-10000 GCA_034096865.1 Theodoxus fluviatilis | reverse complement strand
TTGTGGTGATGAAAGTAGTGATGGTGCTACAATAATGTCACCGACGGTGGTAGTGGAGGTGCTGAAAGTGATGATGGTGCCAGTAGTGCAATGATGGTATTGATAATGGTGGTGACGGTGGTGGTGGTGCTGCTGCAATAACGGCAGTTATGGTGGTGGTACTGTTGTTGCTGCGATTCAGTAGTGATGGTGGTGCTGCTGCTGCAGCAATGATGGCGGTGATAGCGGTGGTACTGCTGCTGCAGCAATGATGGCATTGATAATGGTAGTGGTGATGGTGGTGGTGGTGGTGGTATTGGTGGTGGTACTGCTGCTGCTGCTGCTGTTGCTGCAATGATGGCAGTGATGGTGGTTGTGGTTCTGCTGCTGCCATTATGGCAGTGATGATGGTAGTGGTGATAGTCGTGGTGGTGGTACTGCTGCTGTTGCTGCAATGATGGCAGTGATGGTCGTGATGGTGGTTCTGCTGCTGCAATGATGGCAGTGATGATGGCTGGTTGGCGAGGTGCCGATAACGGCGTGTGGCTGTGTGGAGCTGCTGAGGCATGGCATCAATGTACACGGTGCTTGGAGAGGGCAGCCCGCAGTCCGTGGCCCGTGGCCCGTGGAGAGCTCGCTAACCCCGCACGTCTCCCTTTGTCAGGCAGCTGGCCGCGACCCCATAACCTCTGTCTGTTGCACGGATGATTCCACGTCGACAGTCAGGAAAATAGGGTAAATTCGCAGCACTGGCACCAAAAGATCAATTCTGAATATACTTAGATTCATGCTTGATCTTTTGCGTATGTTTGAGATTCCGCCTTGATGACTCGAGTCCGTTGATTATATTGGCCACCTTTCACACTGGATGTGCAGTGTTCTGTCATAAACGGATCGGAGAGTTTCAGACTGGCGACTGGAATCATAATCGGGTGCGCCGTGCACACGAGAGTGCCAGGATGTTAAATGGCCGAAGAGCCAGTTGACTGGGCTTCTCTCTCGGAAGACTGTCTGTTGTCTAGTTCTGATAGGAAGAGGAATGGTGACGAATGTTGACGGCCTTCCAGCCTGTGTAGCCTGTGCAGCCTGTGTAGCCTGTGTAGCCTGTGTAGCCTGTGTAGCCTGTGTAGCCTGTGTAGCCTGTGCAGCCTGTGTAGCCTGTGTAGCCTGTGTAGCCAGTGCAGCCAGTGTAGCCTGTGTAGCCTGTGCAGCCTGTGCAGCCTGTGCAGCCTGTGCAGCCTGTGCAGCCTGTGCAGCCTGTGCAGCCTGTGCAGCCTGTGCAGCCTGTGCAGCCTGTGCAGCCTGTGCAGCCTGTGCAGCCTGTGCAGCCTGTGTAGCCTGTGTAGCCTGTGTAGCCTGTGTAGCCTGTGTAAAGCCTGTGTAAAGCCTGTGTAGGCTGTGTAGCCTGTGTAGCCTGTGTAGCCTGTGTAGCCTGTGCAGCCTGTGTAGCCTGTGTAGCCTGTGTAGCCTGTGTAGCCTGTGTAGCCTGTGCAGCCTGTGCAGCCTGTGTAAAGCCTGTGTAGCCTGTGTAGCCTGTGTAAAGCCTGTGCAGCCTGTGTAGCCTGTGTAGCCTGTGCAGCCTGTGTAGCCTGTGTAGCCTGTGTAGCCTGTGTAGCCTGTGTAGCCTGTGCAGCCTGTGTAGCCTGTGTAGCCTGTGTAAAGCCTGTGTAGCCTGTGTAAAGCCTGTGTAGCCTGTGTAGCCTGTGTAGCCAGTGCAGCCAGTGTAGCCTGTGTAGCCTGTGTAGCCTGTGTAGCCTGTGTAGCCTGTGTAGCCTGTGTAGCCTGTGTAAAGCCTGTGTAAAGCCTGTGTAGCCAGTGTAGCCTGTGTAAAGCCTGTGTAAAGCCTGTGTAGCCTGTGTAGCCTGTGTAAAGCCTGTGTAGCCTGTGTAAAGCCTGTGTAGCCTGTGTAGCCTGTGTAGCCTGTGTAGCCTGTGTAGCCTGTGTAAAGCCTGTGTAAAGCCTGTGTAGCGTGTGTAGCGTGTGTAGCCTGTGTAGCCTGTGTAGCCTGTGTAAAGCCTGTGTAAAGCCTGTGTAAAGCCTGTGTAAAGCCTGTGTAGCCTGTGTAGCCTGTGTAGCCTGTGTAGCCTGTGCAGCCTGTGTAGCCTGTGTAGCCTGTGTAGCCTGTGTAGCCTGTGTAGCCTGTGCAGCCTGTGTAGCCTGTGTAGCCTGTGTAGCCTGTGTAGCCTGTGTAGCCTGTGTAGCCTGTGTAAAGCCTGTGTAAAGCCTGTGTAGCCTGTGTAAAGCCAGTGATCACGAACATCACGGAAGCTGGGTAGTGTCAAGTCTCGTTTTGAAATTTGCTCAGAGAGACGCGATGAGTCCATAATAAATCAATAATCTAAAGTTCTCCCATCCCAGGGATCGAACCCCGGCACGGCGCCTCGCACATAATCAAATGCCAAAGCCTGCTCGCCTACATCCGCCTGTTTAAAGACAGGGTTTCCATGGGAGAGTAGAGGATGGGGAGCTGACTATGCAACCATGCAGGAGGGGAGACTACTGGATATGGGGCTGCCAGAAGCTGTTGAGCTACATGTCTGTTGTTAACATGGTGTTAAAACATTTTCTTCTTAAGACGATTTTTTAAAGCGTGTGTGTGCGTGAGTGAGTATGAATGAACAGGGTGAACATCTGTGATGCACCTTCGTGACTGCGTGAGTGAGTATGAGTTAACAAGGTGAACATCTGCAATGCGCCTTCGTGACTGCGTGAGTGAGTATGAATGAACAAGGTGAACATCTGTGATGCACCTTCGTGACTGCGTGAGTGAGTATGAGTTAACAAGGTGAATATCTGCAATGCACCTTCGTGATTGCGTGACTGCGTGAGTGAGTATGAATGAACAAGGTGAACATCTATGATGCACCTTCGTGACTGCGTGACTGCGTGAGTGAGTATGAATGAACAAGGTGAACATCTATGATGCACCTTCGTGACTGCGTGATTGCGTGACTGCGTGAGTGTTAGTTCAACATCTATGACGTGCTAACAAGAAAAAAATCGTCTTAAAAAGGAGCTTCCTCAACACCATGTTAACAATTGAAATGATGAATCTGTATTTATCCCCTACCTGAGTATGTGTGCGTGAGCTCGTTTGTATGCACGTGTACATATTCATCTTTGATGCATTATTCTTATGAGAAATCTACAACAACGAGGCAGATTTGGGTTCGATCTATCACTGGAATAAATTTAATAAGTATTGACCCAAAAAAAATCGTTTAAGACAAATCAAGCAGCCAGAGTTATCTGCCCTTGTTGTGACAGGACTGAATACTGTCACCTGACCTCGCCCTGACCGGAATGACGTAGACAAAACAGGTCCTGTTTTCTATCACACCCAGAGTCTTTAATCAAGCCAAGTATGACTGACTCTGCCCAACTGCAAGAAACAATCGTTCCATTCTTGAGCTTCTCTTTTGTTGTCGTCAAATTGCCAGATACTAGTTTTGCTACTTTTGTTGAAGTAATTACAAAGTGCAAACGGATTTTGTGGGTAACATATTTGCAAAATGGATTCCTCGCCCTCCCACGCCCAGGTCTCAGCCATCCGCTTTAACGAAATGAGAGCTGTGTTTTCATTCATTAGTGGTGGAGTAGTAACATAAAACAATGATAACCCTGGTAGAAAATGCCATGACTCTCATTGTTTTTGTTGTTGTGCGGTTCTCCTCGAGAGATCGAGAAGTATTAATATTGTTATTTTTCATTAATGACACTCCTTTGCGAATTTCTTGAGAGGTTATTGGTACTTAAGTACCCACTGGAATAAACTACCTGTCTAAAATACAGATTTAACTATCATTTGTTAGATCCAAGACACTCACCCTTATGGCATTACCTGTCGAGCCAATAGCCCAAGTCTTGGTAAATATTTGCCAAGCATTGGCGAAAAGAAATTGAGAACCGGAACACTTGACCAAATATTCAGCGAATATATCCCAAGATCCAGCAAATTTTGACTGAATACTTGGCAAATATTAGCCAATACTTGTCAAACACCAGTTAAGAACCGGCTTTAGTGAGCCTTGATATTAACAAGAAGAATTCTAGCGAAAAACTCTGCAGACGTGAAGGAGAAGAACAATGAAGACTGCGATATTTTTTTTGCGGTACCTGGAAATAAAAAGTGTAAAACAGGAATGTTAGACTGATTTTTGCCCAAATTACTTTTATCAGTACGATGTGGCACAACATATTCTACTGAGACTTCGCAAATACAGTCGAGGCGATCTGCCATTTCCATAAAACATTTGAAAAAAACCCACACAGTTTACACATGTATTATGCAGGCTTTTTTTGGCATGTGAGTTTGAGATCTACTGTTGACAGTTTTTTTAAAGATCTTTTTCAGCAAACGTTTCATGTTTGCAAGTTTTCTTTCTTTCGAGAATCTCATTAGCCTGTCCAACACTTTGTGGTACTCTTGCATTCATCGCACATTTTGTATATCCGAAGCCTTGTATTTTGCATTTTACTATACGACCACATTATTGCATGGGGGAGAGAGAGAGAGAGAGAGAGAGAGAGAGAGAGAGAGAAAGAGAGAGAGAGACAGAGAGAGAGAGAGAGAAAGAGAGAGAGAGAGACAGAGAGAGAGAGAGAGAGGGAGAGAGAGAGAGAGAGAGAGGGAGAGAGAGAGAGAGAGAGAGAGAGAGAGAAGAGAGAGAGAGAGAGAGAGAGAGAGAGAGAGAGAGAGAGAGAGAGAGAAAGAGAGAGAGAGAGAGAGAGAGAGAGAGAGAGAGAAAGAGGGAGAGAGAGAGAGAGAGAGAGAGAGAGAAAGAGAGAGAGAGACAGAGAGAGAGAGAGAGAAAGAGAGAGAGACAGAGAGAGAGAGAGAGATAGGGAGAGAGAGAGAGAGAGAGAGAGAGAGAGAGAGAGAGAGAGAGAGAGAGAGAGAGAGAGAGAGAGAGAGAGAGAGAGAGAGAGAGAGAGAGAGAGAGAGAGAGAGAGAGAGAGAGAGAGAGAGAGAGAGAGAGAGAGAGAGAGAGAGAGAGAGAGAGAGAGAGAGAGAGAAAGAGAGAGAGAGAGAGAGACAGAGAGAGAGAGAGAGAGAGAGAGAGAGAGAGAGAGAGAGAGAGAGAGAGAGAGAGAGAGAGAGAGAGAGAGAGAGAGAGAGAGAGAGAGAGAGAGAGAGAGAGAGAGAGAGAGAGAGAGAGAGAGAGAGAGAGAGAGAGAAAGAGAGAGAGAGAGAGAGGGAGAGAGAGAGAGAGAGAGAGAGAGAGAGAGAGAGAGAGAGAGAGAGAGAGAGAGAGAGAGAGAGAGAGAGAGAGAGAGAGAGAGAGCAGTCACTGTGTAGAACTCTAAAACTGTCCAGAATCAGTTACAGCCGATGCAGTGTTCTCTTTCCTCGAGGGTGACCACGTGACTTTCTGTGAGGCTGAACTATGTGCTGGAGGCGTGCGCGCCAAATAGTCCGAGGGAGTACTGCGGTCGTCCCTATCGAAATACACATTCGGGAAAAACATCATATGCGCGGTCTGCAGTGCTTAAATATGATTTGGAACAGGCCAGTTTATTAACGGTGCCAACTAGGCTTCCGAAATATCGACATCTTGTCTGCGAAAGCCTTAGTTCCGGTCAGCCATGCCGTTGCACACGTGCTATAATCGCAAAGTGACCCATTACCTCTCGCCACGGCCTAATCTGCCTAATAAGCTGCATACGAATGGTCGGTTCTCCTCTCCGCCCTTCCCAGCATTCAACTGACGAGAACCTTGTCCTGCACCGTGCGCACGCACGCACCTGAATCACTGGAGCGCCAATGGGCACATGTGAGGACTGACCAGCATTGCATGACGCAATGGAGGAGAAAGGCCGGCCCTCCCTGGAGACTCCCCCCACAAAGGGTTACCCGCGTTGCGAGCCTCTCTTATTCGCCGTGTGGGTTCATCTGGGTGGGAAGTCTAAATAATGGATGTGCCGGGAGAGCTGGCTCCTATTCGCGCCAGTCCGGTTGATCAGGGCGTGACGTGGGTGCTTAGAAACGAGGCTTTGCCGTATAGCACTGATGCCGTGTATGGAGAGCAAAGTGTGCACTTGCAGTCGAGCCAGAGACGTTGTTCGTACGTTTACTCCGTGTCAGTGTGAAGGTGCGGACCGTATTGAATCTGCAGGTGAGATTGCAAACATGTATGTATGTGTGTGTGTATGTATGTGTGTGTGTATGTATGTGTGTGTGTATGTATGTGTGTATGTATGTGTGTGTATGTATATGTGTGTGTATGTGTGTATGTATGTATGTGTGTATGTGGGTATGTATGTACGTATGTACGTATGTATGTATGTATGTATGCATGTATGTATGTATGAATGTATGTATGTATGTATGTATGTATGTATGTATGTATGTATGTATGTATGTATGTATGTATGTATGTATGTATGTATGTATGTATGTATGTATGTATGTATGTATGTATGCCTCACAGCAAGCCTCACAGCAAGCATCACGCGGAGGAAAGGCATCATTCAGGGCTGTCCATGGTCGGTGATTGCGTTTGAACAAGGAATCGACAAATGGCTGAGATGGGTGGAGCGAGACTTCACAACACCGAACATACCCACCCCAATACAGGGATACGTCGATGACGTGGTGATGACAGCAATAACTGAGGACAGAATGAAGGAAGCAATCAGAAAAACGGAGCTATTCATGAAGTACTCCGGAATGCAAATAAAACACCGAAAGTGTGCACTGCTCCATGGTCAGAGAAGTGGAAACAATTGGAGCAAAAAAGACAGTACTTCATCAACTGAAGCCATGATCCAAAACATGGCCATCCCCCGCTACGGAAAGACACAACCATATAGGTATCTGGGCCACGACATAGATCTGAGTGCAACAGCTGAAGAGAGACAGATCCAAGAAATCGTGACAGAGTTTGAGAGAACAATGGAAAAAATCGACACTTCACCCCTTCCAGTAGCAGCGAAATTGCAAGCCGTCAACACCATGGCCTCCTCAAAGCTGCACTTCTACTATCCCAACATGATAGTTTCGGAAAAGGTCCTCGACACATTTGAGAACACAATTGTCTCCTTTGTAAGACATTGGTTAGGACTGAACAACTCTTCTAACAGAGCCTTCATGTTCACTCCCAGAAGCAAAGGAGGCCTAGGACTGCTGAGCCCGCGATCGACCTACCATGCCAAAAAGTTGTCTTTCTTCCTAGACCTGCTCAACAACACGGACACACAGACACGATGTACAGCGCGCAAGTCGCTCCAGCTACACCTCGACAAGCGAAAATGCAAGCGAACCAGCACCGAGACAGACAACTGCTTTGCCTGGTACCTGACAGACAACAACTACCGACTTGTCAAGCCTGGAAAAGTCAACTGGCGTCGATCACAGTGGGTGCACATCAATGAGCTATGCGGCCGACTCAAGACCCGCCTGCGAGGAAACGAGGAAGAAGATTTCGTCATGAGCATAGAGGTAGATGAAGACATACACGTCAATATAAGCGACGCCCACAGCCTCTACATGTTCTTGAAGAGTCAGCACCTGCAGAACGTGCACCAGGAGTGGAGAGAAAAAACATCCCAAGGCCGGCTAGCACGTGTAGACGACATAGACTACGCACTGTCCTCTTCCCACCTCACTAACATGCACCTTAGTGACAAGATAGTGCAATTTATAACAAAAGGCAGGCTGCAACTACTAGAGTGCAACGCTCTCCTCCACGTGTACTACCCGACGACATACTCCAAATCCTGTGCGAGATGCGGTTATGCCAGCGAAACAGTCAGCCATGTACTGAACGGATGCGCTGTAAACAAAAACATCATCCAAAAACGACATGACCGTATCGTCGAAATCGTGCGCATAAACATGACATCCACCGACACGTCGTCTAGCATGCAGGTAAACAAAATCGTGAAGCCGACCCAATTCGGCGCTGACGCTGATGCCTTCACTGCAGCAACGCACACCAAACCAGACGTATGCATAATAAACCAAACGACACGCACGTGCTTCATCGTCGAAGTTTCAGTCCCATTTGATGCCTTTGTTAGTGAATGTTACCAGCACAAATTCGAGAAGTACCTGCCCCTCAACCAGTGCATCCAGGAACTAGGATTTCAGTGCAAGACAATAGCCCTGGTAATAGGATCACTCGGTTCTGTGCACAACCGTTTCGTTAGCGGACTGCGAATGATGGGAATCTCAACCCGCAGAGCCAAGAGCATCGCCCGATATGCTTCAGTAAGTGCGATGATTGGTTCCCACATAATGTGGAAGCAAAGATGTAGACAGGTCCTGCCCTGAGTAGAATTGAATGAAGAAGAAAGAATCACCAAATACACCTTGCCCCATCCCCCAACCCCCACCCCATATAATCCCCCTCCCCTCCTCAGAAGTCTTCTCCCACAGTACCGTTTCCCCACCTCCCCTATGCTGAGGCCCATGCTTCAAGTTCAGAAGAAGAAAAAAAAAAAACACTGAGAGGCTTCTCCCATTATATGAGTGCAAACCTGCACCTGTATGAGCACTTGTCACACCTGCCTGTTCTGTGCTAAAATATTAACTACATTTTTCTGTAGGGCATGAGGGAGCAGTTTGTTCCATGTTGACATACCCATATACAGATATGGTTTGTGTGTACTTAACTGAATAACCTATGAGAAACTGTTTGATCTATGCTGATACAGCCGTATGTGTACTTGTCACACCTGCCTGTTCTGTGCTAAAATATTAACTACTTTTTTCTGTAGACCATGAGGGAGCAGTTTGTTCCATGTTGACATATCCATATACAGATATGGTTTGTGTGTGCTAAACTGAATAACCTATGAGAAACTGTTTGATCTATGTTGATACAGCCGTATGTATACTTGTCACACCTGCCTGTTCTGTGCTAAAATATTAACTACATTTTTCTGTAGAGCATGAGGGAGCAGTTTGTTCCATGTTGACATATCCATATACAGATATGGTTTGTGTGTGCTTAACTGAATAAACTATGAGAAACTGTTTGATCTATGTTGATACAGCCGTATGTGTACGTGTCACACCAGCCTGTTCTGTGCTAAAATATTAACTACATTTTTCTGTAGAGCATGAGGGAGCAGTTTGTTCCATGTTGACATACCCATATACAGATATGGTTTGTGTGTGCTTAACTGAATAAGCTATAAGAAACTGTTTGATCTATGTTGATACAGCCGTATGTGTACTTGTCACACCTGCCTGTTCTGTGCTAAAATATTAACTACATTTTTCTGTAGAGCATGAGGGAGCAGTTTGTTCCATGTTGACATATAGATATGGTTTGTGTGTGCTTAACTGACTATGGGAAACTGTTTGATCTATGTTGATACAGCCGTGAATTCATATTCAGGTATACACGGGTATGATTGTTGTGTATTCAAAAAATATATGCAACCAGCACTTTGTATTCTGCTTCAGTAAAATATCATCCTCTCTACAATCAGTTGAATAGCAGGTGATCAAAGGGAGACAATCATGCTAAATTAAACGATGCTTCTAGAGCAAGCCATCAGCAGTTATGTCACCATAAGTACACTTGGCATGCAATTCTATTGAAAAAACTCTTTTGTCTCTATCTCCCCGTTTACACTCCCAAAGAAGCGACCACCATCGTGAGTATTGTAAGTAGTCAGACTCTACCCTATCCTAAGGTGCTACATTTCGCATGAATCATGTATCTATTCACTATGTACAACATTGTACTCCTTCGTGAATAAAGTCTTGTTGATATGTATGTATGTATGTATGTATGTATGTATGTATGTATGTATGTATGTATGTATGTATGTATGTATGTATGTATGTATGTATGTATGTATGTATGTATGTATGTATGTATGTATGTATGTATGTATGTATGTATGTATGTATGTATGTATGTATGTATGTATGTATGTATGTATGTATGTATGTATGTATGTATGTATGTATGTATGTATGTATGTATGTATGTATGTATGTATGTATGTATGTATGTATGTATGTATGTATGTATGTATGTATGTATGTATGTGTATGTATGTA
>JAWQFJ010004655.1:0-17280 GCA_034096865.1 Theodoxus fluviatilis | reverse complement strand
CATAACTGCAAATATACTGTTATTGCAGGGATTGGTTTGTGTATCTTCAGGAGTCTTAACAGGCCTGATAAAACCTTAGTCAGTGACAATTCTATGCAGACTCATGAGAAAGAGCAGTGAGGTTTTGCTATCTGCAGTAAAGCTGACAAAGAAGTCAGGGAATCAAACTTGGATGCCACACTAAACATCATACTTTGATCATTGCAGGAATCTGAATCTCACATAAACTTCAAGAATGCATTTCCACTACAGCAACACATGCATTATCTAGGGAGGATGTGTAAATGTAGGAAAAGCATTTATTTACTATTTTTATTGACATGTGACAGAAGACTACTACAATGGTAAGATCAATAATTATATTCTCATTTTTGTGGCATAAGTTACTGATTATTAAATCAATAATGGAAAACAGACATCTTCAATCATCAAATATTTCACAAAAACAAACAAAAGTACAGAATTTTTGCATAGTTAATAAAATATACACAGTACTACTGAAGTCTACATCATCAAAACATACTTAATGATATATACACCACTACTGAAGTCTAAATAACAGTCAAAACAGTTTTGCTCAGTTGTACTTGGTGATGGCATGAATAAAGTTATTTAACACTGTTTGTAACTGTACAGCTCCCGCAGGAGTTTTTATACTTTTATGAAAAATAGGTTATAGAATCACTGACCATTCTGGGACCACCGGAGATACAATATAGTTGTTTGTTTTGCATTCAAGAATACAGAGTTCAGTTATTGTTCTAAGTAGAAAAACTTTTTTTTACATCTTTCAACTTGTGTTGTCTCTCGACTGACTTTTTCTTTGTCAAAACTTGCACCTGTAAGCATCATATAGAATTTGTGTTTGATCATACTTTGAATGAATCAGTGACTGGAAGTGCATTTTTGCCACATTGTATAATCCGCTGTGTCCCTAATCTCATGAGCCAGGCAATTTGTATATTTGGCATAACCTGATTCAAAGAGTTGGACACCATTTCAGTTTATTTTGAGTCTGGTTTACTCAATTTGAATCTCTTTCTACCAGATCTCTTCATAGTGGAATAAAACGCTGTAGTTCTCTGAGCCTTGAAATTGCTGTTACCTGCAAACTTCTCCTTCACTTCAAATTGGTGTTGCTGTAAATCTTTAAATTTTTCAAGACCTCTTCCAATGCCTACTGCTGATGTTACACTGGAAATAATGCTTTTTAGGGCATCAGTGCTGCAACAGCTATTTATTATGTCTATCAGTTTACTCACTTCTTGTAGTGCATGAGTTTGCAATTGCTTCAAGTCTGAGATATTTTCATATGCATCTGTGCATATAAATTGTCTGAAGTAATTCACATCACCAAAATCTGTGTTCAATTCATTACCAAGATCTGACACATCACAAGAAGATTGTTTAGTCTGAGTATCACTTGCTGAAATGGGCAATGTAGAAGTCTGTGCCATTTGCACAGCATGAATGTGCTTACAGGGTAATGCCCTTGTGCTGTAATCTGCACAAGTACAGGAGAACATGTGAGGACAGACATGACAATCTCTGCAGCCCTGTTTGCACTTACAGTCTTGACAATCTAGCAATTTTTATACATGATACTTGACTGAGGGACCTTTCTCTGTAGAAGGTACAACCCACTGATTGTTATTATCAGGACTGACTTGAATGCCAGATACTTTCAGAGCACTCCTGTGCCTGTTTCGAATTTCTCTAAGTCTGTGTGTCACTTTGCCCTTTGCATGTTTAATCAACTGTTCACAAGCCTTGTCTCTGGATATTTTGAGTAAGACAATCAGCAGGGCATCTACACGTTTGTTCTGCTTTCTACTGAAATAAATGTCTTTCAGAATGCGATGGAAGGCTTCTGCATACATATTGTTATTAGAAATACAACCTCGTCGAAAACATGCAGCCCAATATTTGACATTGTTCTCTGTGATATATGTGTTTCTAAAATAATCATGAAATTTTGGAAATTGTTCCTTGGTATATACATGTGTAACCGAGTGGACGGGGGAAACGAAATATGGAAATAGGGAGAGGTTGAAAAAGGGATAGGTTCGATATGTTTGAAAGAGAAACAATTAGGAATAGGCTTTCTCAGTATATAATATTTAATCTGATCATACTAACACGGTTATACAAAAGCACGATGGCAAACTAAAATAAACCAAGACAACACATTAGTCAGAGTATCATAACCATAAAAACTAAAATGGGAAAATTAGACATAAATGCCAGCATCAAATAATGGAATGGTCCAGGCATTTAAAGAAAATTCAACAGTTTACATATAGCACAGGAAGTCATGTAACCTTCCATCATGGCTGTGCTGCTAATTACCATATGACCCCTGGTGAACTCTTCTCCGGCCAATGACGCACTTTCCGCGAGCGATAAATTAGTATGTTTATATTTTTTCGGTTCCATACATTTACACTGAATATGTCAGTAAAATGAGTTGGTGCCCATTGCCTTTCACTTTTCTGAATCAGATTCTGTAGCATAATATCAAGAAAACAACACTGTTGACCATAAGAATATACAAATAAGTGGAAATGAAAAGAAAACCATATACTTTGTTTGATTACTCTACACCATCAAAAAGTGGAGATAGAAGGGTGGTTTTGCTATGGTCCATGTTCTATTTCTGTTGATTAATAGGCTTTCAAAACCACAAGACTATTAAACCTGAGGTAAGTAGCTCTTGTATGTGATCTCTGATCAAGTTGAACAATTTGAAACAAGTTTGATGTGTCTTTTTCCATTCGAAAATTGTGGTGGAGCTTTAAAAGATCTTAGAGTCAGCAGTTTCTACACTGGTTCGGGCATCACTTCAAATACAATAAAAGGATGGAATTGCTGAATGATCCCTTCATTGTCAGGAACTGCTGACTGCTCAGCTTTCAGTGTTACTCAAATAACATGTCTGGCCAAGGTTGACCTTGAGTTGTCAGAAGCTCCCAATGGGGCATAGGGGCTGCATCACATCATATAGGACCTTGCTTCTGTGCATTGGCAGAAAAATGTACAATACATTTTTTTCTTTTCTCCTAATGTGCGATTCAATTCATTTATAAGTAATTTTCTATGTATTAGATGAGACTGAACTTACCAAAATATGTCTTTAAAGTTGGGGCTAATGCCCTGAACTCCTAGGGCTTAATGCCCCAAACTCCTAGGGCTTAATGCCCCGAACTCCTAGGGCTTAATGCCCCGAACTCCTAGGGCTTAGTGCCCCGAACTCCTAGGGCTTAATGCCCCAAACTCCTAGGGCTTAATGCCCCACACTCCTAGGGCTTAATGCCCCACACTCCTAGGGCTTAATGCCCTGAACTCCTAGGGCTTAATGCCCCGAACTCCTAGGCTTAATGCCCCGAACTCCTAGGCTTAATGCCCCGAACTCCTAGGGCTTAATGCCCCGAACTCCTAGGGCTTAATGCCCCACGCTCCTAGGGCTTAATGCCCCAAACCCCTAGGCTTAATGCCCCGAACTCCTAGGGCTTAATGCCCTGACTCCTAGGGCTTAATGCCCCGAACTCCTAGGGCTTAATGCCCCGAACTCCTAGGGCTTAGTGCCCCGAACTCCTAGGGCTTAAGGCCCCGAACTCCTAGGGCTTAATGCCCCAAACTCCTAGGGCTTAATGCCCCAAACCCCTAGGCTTAATGCCCCGAACTCCTAGGGCTTAATGCCCTGACTCCTAGGGCTTAATGCCCCGAACTCCTAGGGCTTAATGCCCCGAACTCCTAGGGCTTAGTGCCCCGAACTCCTAGGGCTTAATGCCCCAAACTCCTAGGGCTTAATGCCCCACACTCCTAGGGCTTAATGCCCCGAACTCCTAGGCTTAATGCCCCGAACTCCTAGGCTTAATGCCCCGAACTCCTAGGGCTTAATGCCCCGAACTCCTAGGGCTTAATGCCCCACGCTCCTAGGGCTTAATGCCCCGAACTCCTAGGGCTTAATGCCCCACACTCCTAGGCTTAATGCCCTGAACTCCTAGGGCTTAATGCCCCACACTCCTAGGGCTTAATGCCCTGAACTCCTAGGGCTTAAGGCCCCGAACTCCTAGGGCTTAATGCCCCGAACTCCTAGGGCTTAATGCCCCGAACTCCTAGGGCTTAATGCCCCGAATTCCTAGGGCTTAATGCCCCGAACTCCTAGGGCTTAATGCCCCGAACTCCTAGGGCTTAATGCCCCGAACTCCTAGGGCTTAATGCCCCGAACTCCTAGGGCTTAATGCCCCGAACTCCTAGGGCTTAATGCCCCGAACTCCTAGGGCTTAAGGCCCCGAACTCCTAGGGCTTAATGCCCTGAACTCCTAGGGCTTAATGCTCTGAAAGCAACAAAGTTCACTGTAAGGACTAAATTTCATTTTAAAATAGTTAGTTTTGTGGTTACCAAAGTAAGTCATCAAATTCTGTTGGATATCAATGTCCCCAATTTGTATACTCTATTAAATTTGGTGAATCTTTTCAAAGAACATAATGATTTTTCAAAATGAAAAAAGGGGTTCCCATTATCAGCCTGTCCCAGACTCAAATGTTTGTCACTTTAAACATTTTGCAATATGATTTCCTGTTAATACTTTCCCCCATAAGGAATATTTTCCTTGCATTTGCAGTTTATATCTTTACTTATCCCATTGTACATGTTGCCACTATATTAAACCCCAGAGCCTGTATGTTTTTCAATATTACACTGTTGCTCTTTTGACACTGACCTGGGCATTGTAGAATTTTGCTGCATGAACCCTTACACTCCCTCTCCAGACCAAGGGAAGTAAAAAGTAAACAACTCCAGAGAGCAAACCTCCGCCAAGGAAGCACACCATTTTCTTCCACTCTTTCAGTGGCTGAAAGCATGTCTGAGTACCAAACACATACACCAACATCATCAACAGTTTGAAAAATTCTACTTTGTGATTTGCAGTAAAATATCTTTTTTGTCATTATTCCAAAACAGGATGAGAGAGCCTACATTTTTTTGTCAATTTGTTCCTTGGGTGAAAACCTGACCCTTTCCCAAATTTCATCAGGATCCGTTTTAAACTTTTGGAGTTGTGTTGCTATATAACTAATTAACCAATTAACAAACCAAGGGTAAAACATAATCTCCTTGATGGAGGTAATCAAATACATGTTTGTCGAACTTGGTATTCTTTCTTTGAGGTTGCCCTAGCTGGTAATGAAGATAGTAAGATTTTTCCACCTTTCATTTGAAACACATCCAGATAAGAGACAATGGAAAAAAATAAATAAAAGACTTATTACAAAATTTCATTTATTATCGCTCCACAAGTTACAAACAAGTTCACTCATATCAGCATAATGAGGCTGGCATTCAAATGCATTCATACTCTGTAATTTTCACTGGATGAGCAGATGCCATCATTCAGCAAAAGAGTCAGCTGTGATAGTCTGAACTGAGAAAACATCATCTTCACAGTCATTGTCACAAAGAGGTATCTTTTTTGCCATGTTAAGAGCTCCATTTGGTAGTTTCTAAATGAAAAATTCATTTGGTAGTTTCTAAATGAAAAATTCAACATCTTAGATGTCAAGATCATGGCATTATAAATGTCATGACAGCAAACAAAGACTTTCATCGTAACAAAAATTTCAAATGTCGATTCTCATAAGACTAGCTCATAAATAATAGGGACATTCCAATGTCACCTTGCACAGCACATCTCTCCTGCAATGTTCAAGGAAACAAGAAGAGCATCATGAAAACTTATCAATGTTTCACTGATATTGCGGTCTAGTTCTTTTCCTCCACATTCCATGCTTTGTAGTCCTGTTCCCGTGTGTCCATCCCACCAACTGTCTCACCAACCCAGTAGTAGCCTGGAACGGAAGCATGGCCAGACTACAGTTATTGCAGGTGACGAGAGTGGAGACTGACTGACATGGAGACAGATAAAGAAATTATGTAAATGTAACAGTAGAGAAGAATAAGCAAGTACACTACAATCATTCTCCAATTCAAACGATCCATTCCACATCACTTCACTTCCCATACACCCGAGTACAATAATGTGCCCACATTGATTTCTAAAGGTTGCTTGCAAATTTGCTTTGATATCAACATCAAGGCCCTCAAGTCCATGTGAGTCATTCTCAAAAGGTGCCTTTGTAATCCTAGAAAAATAAATTGCATACACAAAAGAAAAGTGGAGTTTTTGAAAGTTTCTTGATTCCACTAATCTTTTCTCAACCTGTAAGTGTAAAGATAATAGTTATAGGCTATTTGTGTAAATCTTGATTAAAAAAAAAGAAAACAATACAAAAAACAAACAAAGTTTAATTTGGCTAAAATCACAAAGTCAACCATTGACTATTTCGTCAAACAACACAAATACAGTTTAGTTTCTTGTCCTTAACCCATTGCTTACGCAGCTCAACCACGTGGTTGCGATGACGCCAACACCCTTTGGCTACGCAGCTCAACTACGTGTTTGCGGTCGCCGTAATGAAATTTTCCTATCTCCGTCGCTGTTTCAAGGGAAGTAAATCGTACAGCACTTTATTTCGTAACCAATCTGTGTTCGCTGGAGTTACCTTTTCTTTAGTATAGTCCCCGTGAGAAAGCTACATTTAGTAGTATCTACGCTCACCCACCGTCGTGTTTCCACGCTTCGACATGGCGTCGCGTTGTCGAAGGAGTTTGAGCGGTGATGAAAATGACAAAGTATTAGAAGTGTGGATGAAAGAAGGTTCTGATACTGAAGATCTAGGTGGATATTGGACTTCTGAAGAAGATCTTTATGATTCTGATGCGGAAATAGTCCCAGTCAACGAGAATGAAGCGGTGGCTGCAGCGAAGACGAAATGAATTGACTTCGGATGTCACTTCGTGACTGACACTAAGTGACAGCGAAGACGCTGTCGCCGTCAGAGAGAGAGGAAGAGATAGAATCAGTGTTTACAGCAGACACAGACATCAATTCGGATGCAGAGGATGCCGAAAACCTTCTCTACTCCTCCAATGAACTGTACCACACAAAAGATGACTATGCCAAGTAGGGCGCCTTCTTTCTCTCAGAAGGCCATTCTGAGATTTTCTTCTATTCAGACAGAGACAGATTGCAGTGAGTAAGTGTATATTTTCTGATTTCACCTCTCTGACTTGCAAAAAAAAATCATTTTCAAGCATTTTTTAAATCCTGTAGTCAATCATTCATCAACATAGTTTGATGTGGAAATACTGATGTCAGAACTGTTGTGCAAAATATATCTCTTGACTATTAGTACAATACATTAGGTGTAAAAAAAAAAGAAAATCAAAATTGCATGTACCTGGTGTTTAAAAATAATTTTCCCCAATTTTCTTACTGCATATTGTAACTATCCAGCACTTCAGCTAGAAAGTGCAAATGATTTTCTTTCTTGTGGTACCAACCACTAAACAGTTATTCAAAATTTGGATTTTGTGTGATTTTTTGAAAACTTAAAAAAACACTGCGTACAGAGGTAAAATTCCTAATGCTATCCCTGCGTAAGCAATGAGTTAACAGATGTAGGAGCAACGTCATTCATCCTGATCCAAATAGCTTGACACCAGACGTCATGCATAATATGCCAAGTTTTTGCTGACTTTCTTTGCAGACAAATTGCTTCTGAGGATGTGTTTACATGAAATTTACTATACACAAAACAAAGTTTTGGATAAAGGCGTATTAACCAAATTCATAGTAATTATTAAATGATCCACTGCTCTGCACAAAATAACATCAGATAAGATGGATTAAAGCAACACGTTTTGGGGGGATTTTAATTAGTGTCAGGTGACACACCTGCCTTAAGTTAAGTTGTCTTATCTATCTCCCATTACTTTGCAATGGCATTACTTTGTTTTGAACAGTAACAAGTTTAATGACTTCTGACTGAATTTTGGGCAGTACTGTCTGGTTTCACCTTTTTAGAATGGCTCACATTTACAATAGGCAATCAGACAACAGAAAAAGGCAAAAGGTTTTATGGAATGCCTTGAACACCGATCCTACCCTATTGATACTACGCTATCATATCCTCTGCATTGAAATATGTTACTTATAAAATTGAGCATCACAAATCTGAATATGCATTTTATTTGTAAAGCAGAGTGGAAATATCAGGGATAGTAAACATACTTACTATTCAAAACTGTAGGGTAGCTATCATACATCTTCTTTCTGAATTCTGGAATACAAAGAATGGAGAAGTAGTACTTTTCTTCGATGAGGCGAGCTGATTCCCTCTGCCTTACACAGCCAATGCTAAAGTCTACAACAAAGGAATACCAGCCACAGTGAAGCTTGTAGATGAGCAATTACATGTATTACTTCTTTGTGATTGCATGTTCAGAAGGTGTAGATGGTCCAGCATGCTAAGGCGTTCGGCTTTGCAGCGAGGCGCTGTGCTGTGGTTCAATCCCAGGGGTGGGAGAGATGGGAGAAAAGTTACAAATCATGTTGATCGAGGAAAAATTGCTGCTACCCTGTCTTGTCACTTTGTCTGGTATGAATGAGTGCATGATTGTGCATGAATGTATAGGTGAACATCGATTGATGCACCTGTTGGTTAACAAGAATGAAAGTTGTGATGTCTGTGGGATCTTCCCAGTATCCATGGTGTTTAGTGCATGTTCAAATATAAACACATCTGAATAAATACATCTTGTAAGTTTCTTTTCAAAAGAAACTACTCAAATGATTACACTGAATAGGCAAGCTTAACTTACTCTGTCACTCGTGACACTAAGGCAGGCACATTGAATACATTATGTGTACATGATGTTCAGTTCCTAGCAGACGCTAACAGGGGAGACCACCGTCCTAACTCGCAACACTACTGAAGTGACCTCCCTTCACCAAAATGGCCTCACATGCAGCGTACCTTCCCGCGTGCATTCTACTTGCTAAATTGTTTCAATCATAGATGAATCATAACACAAGTGTGCATTTAGTTGAGTCCAGGTTTATTGAGTCCTCAAACGAATGATTGAAACAACTGAAAGAAAACAACGAAGGCTGATAAGTATGAGGAGAAGGGACGAATCATCAAGATAACGTACAGATCAAACAGATACATCAATAATGTACATGCATCATGATCTTTATGGACCATAGAAAGAGAAGGCCATTAACCCACTTCGGTGAGGGATGCATCTATAGAGAACAAGTAAAACTAGTAAATATGGACAAAAGAAGTAATGGATGATATATGGATTGAACCGATGTGTCTTTCAATCATGTACATTCATTATAGTCGCTTGTACAACATCAGAAGTGGCCCACTGGACAGGCCGAAAAACTCACCTTGACAGACGACATCGCGTCACTTGAACACCACTCTACTCCATCCTCATCCGGCCTTGCTGCCATACGCAACCCCGCCCCGGACACCGAATTCGTTGATCCACTCGACTTATCTGCATTTCAGCTGTCAACGGCTCCCATACAGAATGTCACTTGGGATAGAGTGCGTACAGCCACCACAGGTGAGCTACACCAACTCACCGACTTTATCCAGTCTGGCTTCCCACCTCACCGCCAGGATCTGCCCCCTGACCTACGTGACTACTATCAGTACAGAGATGACCTCACCACTGTTGATGGCGTCATCCTCTACAAGGCCCGTGTATTGATCCCACCATCCTTAAGAGACGAGGTCATCGCAACCCTACACGCGGCACACCAAGGAACAACTTCCATGGCTGCGCGGGCAGAATCATCTGTATTTTGGCCGGGCCTGACCTCAGCAATACATGACAAGAGAGCATCATGTCAACACTGCAACCGCAACGCCCCCTCCAACCCCAACCCCCCACCAACACCCACGGCCAGTCCCCAGTACCCATTTCAACTCATCTGTGCAGATTTCTTCCACTACAAAGGCCAACACTACCTCGTGATTGTGGATCGATACTCCAACTGGCCTATCGTGGAACGCGCCGACAACGGATCCAAGGGCCTCATCACATGCCTCAAAGCCGCATTCGTCACATTCGGCATTGCTGAGGAACTCACGTCAGATGGCGGCCCAGAATTCAGATCAGCGGATTTCCAACGCTTTTTAGCACAATGGGGAGTCCATCACAGAGTATCCTCCGTCGCTTTCCCCCACAGCAACTGCAGAGCCGAAATTGGCGTCAAAACCATCAAACGTCTCCTCATGGACAATATCGCTGCAGACGGATCATTAAACAACGACGCCTTCCAAAGGGCAATTCTGCAGTACCGAAACACCCCGACAGAGATACACGCATCTCACCAGCGCAATGTCTGTTTGGACGACCCATTCGGGACTTCATCCCCATCCTCCCTGGCCGATACGAACCTCACCACATGTGGCAGGACACACTAGCGCGCCGTGAAGATGCCTTGCGAGACCGCCACATCAAGTGCGCAGAGCGATTGTCAGAGCACACCAAACGCCTCCCACCACTGGTCGTCGGCGACAAAGTGAGAATCCAAAACCAGACTGGACCTCACCCATTGAAGTGGGACAGAACCGGCGTCATCATCGAAGTCCGTCAATTCGACCAATACGCCATCAGAATTGATGGATCCCGACGCATCACACTACGAAACCGCAAGTTCTTGCGAAAGTACATCCCTGCGATTGCTCCCATCGTCAACTACGGACGACTCCAACTTCCCTCACCCCCACCACCAGATCTTGGACGCCCCCATTCCCCAACAAGGGACAGCCAACCGCCTTCTGACACAACACCTCCCACAACCCCTCACAAGGGCCACCCGGAACCGGTATACCTTGTGCCACCACACTCTCCGGCCCCAAACACTCCCCCTCCTCTGACGCCACTCCATCACTGGGGACAGGAACACCCACAGTCCATGGCACACAACCCACACCTGACAGACCTGTCACCACAACCCCTGCACGCACTGTCCTCACCAGACCAGCCCGAGTCATCTCCCCCACCAAAGACAACAACACACCACGCCGTTCTGGGCGGATGAGAAGCATGCCTAAGCATCTTCAGGACTACGTCCTTGACCCCTAAACATATCAGTGCCAAAATGTGGTGCACGCTAGCAACCATCTCATGTCAAATCCTAGTCACATTTGCCACCACAAGCGGCCAATATCACAATTCTTGACCCATTTTCAGTCTTTTGATTTTACGTTACTTTAATCTCCAAAGACTTGGGGGGAGATACATGATGTTCAGTTCCTAGCAGACGCTAACAGGGGAGACCACCGTCCTAACTCGCAACACTACTGAAGTGACCTCCCTTCACCAAAATGGCCTCACATGCAGCGTACCTTCCCGCGTGCATTCTACTTGCTAAAGTAAGTTTAATATTGCCACTTCTGATGTTGTACAAGCGACTATAATGAATGTACATGATTGAAAGACACATCGGTTCAATCCATATATCATCCATTACTTCTTTTGTCCATATTTACTAGTTTTACTTGTTCTCTATAGATGCATCCCTCACCGAAGTGGGTTAATGGCCTTCTCTTTCTATGGTCCATAAAGATCATGATGCATGTACATTATTGATGTATCTGTTTGATCTGTACGTTATCTTAATGATTCGTCCCTTCTCCTCATACTTATCAGCCTTCGTTGTTTTCTTTCAGTTGTTTCAATCATTCGTTTGAGGACTCAATAAACCTGGACTCAACTAAATGCACACTTGTGTTATGATTCATCTAATGTGTTACTCATTAAACCCTGCATATCTCTGCACAGGGAACTGAAGGTGGTGGGAAATCATAGATTTGATTCACACCCAAGAAGGAAAGCCTGGTTCTTTCTGAACATTATTTTCTACTTGCAATTCAGAAATTTACTAAGCTTCAACATGCAAAAAATGCAAGTTTTCCTTGTATATGCAATTCATGTTTTCATGCACAGTTACATTGCACATTTGGTTACCTTGGGAACGGTTCATTTTCCACCAGAGGAAGTAGGCACCTCCAAACAAGGCCATTTCTCCAAAGAGGAAAATTTTGAATCCAGTTATAAGAGGTCCGCCTGATGGCCTGGTGGGCTGCTTCCTTAGCATCTTGGCATTGATGCCTGTCTGAAGAATAGAAATAAAATTACATTAGATCAACTAATTCAACAACACACAGATACTTAGATGCCTGTGTGAAGAATAGACATAAAATGACATCAGATCAACTAACAACAACACACAGAGACCTAGATGTCTGCGTGAAGAATAGCAGGAAATTTACACCAGATCAACTAACAACAACACAGAGACATAGAAGAAAGTGAGAGGATTACACAACAACATTATTTCGACTTTTAGAAACTTTGCACCCCTTTAAATTGTTTGAACGAACTACAAGCTAGACTCATTCTGCATAACACTAAGAAAACATACATGTAAAAGTGCTCACGTGTTTATCAGTCACACACACACACACACGCACGCACGCACGCACACACACACGCGCGCACAAATACACCCAAGCACGCGCGCGCGCGCGCACACACACACATCAAACAGTCAGCATCAATGCACGAACCTAGCGACAATAATGTAATGTGTGTGTAAGTTGTGACACTAACACTAACACTAGTAACAGTAACAGACTTGTCTTAGTTCTTACCTTCTGCCGAGAAGTCCAGAACAGCCGCTCTTTGATTCACATCAGCAACCTCCAATCAACACCTTCTGGCTACAGACTCACTTCATCCATTCAATCAATCACTTTCATTCATCGAGAGGCGCTTACTCTCAAGCATGCATTCAACAAACCCCATAGACGACATTCATTCATTCATTCTTTCAATTTTATGCCCCTACGAGTACGACGGCCTAGTGTCAGTCACAAGTGCTTTAACATAAGTCATAACACGTTTTCCGAGATCAGAAAATGGTTACAATCGTAATCTCACGAGTCACTTGACCCACCCATGTTATATCATCAGAAGTATAAATTCTACGCAAAACGCCACGCTCTGCCATGCCATTACCTCGTTCACTTCAATGTTGCATCAACAGATCTCGAGAAGGTTACATTCCCCCATTCGTCCGAACTTCATGCAGACTACCAAAGGGAGGTCATTCACATTTGACATAAAGTTGTACAAAAAATCGAGTCATTCTTAAACGAGACATGCCAAGCCTCCACATATAATTTACCACATTGGAGGCAATAAAATAAAAGAATGTGTTAGAAAGAGTAATTATTTCATTATTAATTTGTTTTAATATATTGATTTCTAATATATATAAAACTGTATTCGTTTTAATTTGAATTTTTAGAAACTGAGACTGAGCAGTCAACATCGTTTGTGTTGCCACGTTCTCGCATCAGTTGATGAAAATTTGGTAGATCTCCCCTTGAATTTATTGCATAGAGTTTTTGCTGTGGAGAAAAAGGAGCATGGCTACTTACAACACCATGCCGGATTTGATCAGCAGCAGTGTCAATCTAGATATCGGTAAGGAAAAGCGAAATCGGCTGCCACTTCGTGACTTCCATTGAATCTGTTACGGTAAGGTGGTCTCTAACTTGCGGTCCGTCCCAGCTCGCGCCAGGAAAGTAGAATTAGGACTTCGTCTGAAGTTTTCTGGGAAGATCTTTATTCCAGGTCTTGGCAACAAACGTACAGCGATGGCGAGTGCGCTTTCAAAGGCGCCAACAGCTCCACAAGCTCTCACTTGCTCACAACAACGACCTCATCCATTTCTGCTCCATGAACAAATCAGGACAGACTCTTACCTCTCTTCATAGGCCAGAGTCATCACGGTTCGACTTATCCCTACACCCATGATGCCACTACTTCTCCCAGCAATCACTCCCAGCGATAACACGCCGAAACGCCACGTCCTTCTAGCGTGCCATATTTTTCCCTACTGTCATTTTCGTCGCTGTCATACGTCACTTTTCATTATTACGTCATCGTCACTAAAAATCGTCCGTCTCGGTCCAATCTGATCTGTTCAAGGACAGGGAAAGTTCCCGAGCCTCTGCGGCATTTCCCATTACATTTGCATCCGCAAGCATTTCACATTCTTCCGCAACACAGCTCCCTTCTTTCGAGACCAAGACGTCCTCGTCGGTCTCCCCACACCTCCAACTACAATACCACAACAGGAATGAATGTGAAAAAGTTACATGCCTGAAAGAAAAGAACAAGAAGTCCATTACTCATCTGGTCGTGCTCATCCTTGGTGGTCCACGTGGTGGAGAGAGAGGGACGAACTGGTGGCAGGACTGACAGAAGGATCTAGGTTTCCCTGCGGTAACCCTTTCTCCCCCCTGACCACAGAGCCATAGTCCCGCCACACCACAACACGTCCGCACATGCACCTGGGTCGCTCCCTCGTCGCTCTCACCTTCCGAGGGCGACCCAAGGCTCCCTCTCTCGCCAGTCACTCCTCATCGATGTCCGCCTACCAGTAGGGCGAAGGTCCTCCCTTGTACCTCCCACGTCGGGCACGGTCCTCCACCCGTGGTCGGGCACGGCCCCGTCGTCGTCCTGCCTGTGACTGAGCCGACTTGGTGAAGTATCTCGCCCGGGAGGCGCAGATGGCACAACGTCGACAGGTCGCGGACGGACTTGCACGCCGACCAACCCAGAAGAACCGCTCACTGACGCGTCGGTAGGTCTTCTGCCTTCCAAGATGGCCAGCTGCAGGGTCGTCGTGCAGCTGTCTCAGCGCCTCCTCCTGCATGGCTTCCGGCAGAACAGGGAGACGGCGGCAGGTTTCTCCCTTCTCGTCCACCCATTCCTCATCGATGTCAGGGGGCACAGGCTCTCGGCGTGGAGACCGCCACCAGTCGGGTGGAGGTTCTCCCTTGTACCTTCCGCGCCGGGCATGATCCACCATCCGGAGTCGGGCATGGTTCCTCTGCCGTCCTTTCTGCGACTGGGTCAGCTTGGTGGAGTCTCTCCTCTCAGCCCGTGGGTTGAAGAAACCCGGCGTAGTGCCCTCAGGAGAGGTCTGGTGATCGGCCTTGCGGTCGTAGCCAGACCTCTTTTTGCCCACGCTCCGCTGCAGGTGTGCCCTTGCGGACACTTGCACCGCCTGCAGCATACCTTGGAGCGGCTCCACACACTGGGGCACTTCTCGGGGGGTTTCCGCCAGCTGCCCTGTCCACGCCAAGTCCGTTGCCTGTCTCGGCGCCTCTCTTGCCACTGCGTCCTGGAGGCTTGCAGTTTCTTTATCGACACGGGAGTCGCGGTCTCCCTTCGGTCCCTCGACGCTTGTCGCTGCTTCTTCAAGTTCCAGGGACGAGTCGAGGCGGCCGATCTCCCCGCGCATCTCAGTCTGCACCGTCCCAATCTCCTGGTGGAGTTCGGCGGTGCTGCTTGCGAGGGCAAGGAACCGCTCCTTGAACGCCTCAAATTCCTGTCGCCTTTGTTCTGTCTCCTCCCGTCGCTGCAGTTCTTTCTGTTTCTTTTCTGTTTCCTTCCTCTCGCGATATTCTTTCTCTTCTTCTTCCTTCCTCTCGCGATATCCTTCCTCCTTCTTCTGCTGCTGCACTTTCTCCTCCTCTTTCTTCTGTCGTCGCAGCTCTTTCTCCTCCTCTTTCTGCCGCTCCTTCTCTTCTTTCTTCTTCTGCTGCTCTGCCTTCTCCTCCTGTCGCTGCCGCTCCTTCTCTTTTTCCTTCTTCTGCTGCTGCACTTTCTCCTCCTCTTTCTTCTGTCGTCGCAGCTCTTTCTCCTCCTCTTTCTGCCGCTCCTTCTCTTCTTTCTTCTTCTGCTGCTCTGCCTTCTGTTCTTCGAGCAGAAGCTTGATCATCACCAACATGTCCTCCGCCGGTTGTTGTTTCGCCTCCTCGCGTGCGGCGTCCGACCTCGCCATTCTTTTCCCGCCCTCAGCGTCCATCCTTGTCTACTTTTTTCGAATTCCCCGTCTCGGGAACCAATGTTACGGTAAGGTGGTCTCTAACTTGCGGTCCGTCCCAGCTCGCGCCAGGAAAGTAGAATTAGGACTTCGTCTGAAGTTTTCTGGGAAGATCTTTATTCCATGTCTTGGCAACAAACGTACAGCGATGGCGAGTGCGCTTTCAAAGGCGCCAACAGCTCCACAAGCTCTCACTTGCTCACAACAACGACCTCATCCATTTCTGCTCCATGAACAAATCAGGACAGACTCTTACCTCTCTTCATAGGCCAGAGTCATCACGGTTCGACTTATCCCTACACCCATGATGCCACTACTTCTCCCAGCAATCACTCCCAGCGATAACACGCCGAAACGCCACGTCCTTCTCGCGCGCCATATTTTTCCTAACTGTCATTTTCGTCGCTGTCATACGTCACTTTTCATTATTACGTCATCGTCACTAAAAATCGTCCGTCTCGGTCCAATCTGATCTGTACAAGGCGACAGGGAAAGTTCCCGAACTGCGGCATTTCCCATTACATTTGCATCCACAGGCATTTCACATTCTTCCGCAACAAATCGATTCATCCGTGTCAGTCCATCCCTCCTTCCTTCCTTTCTCCATTCTTTTCCTTCCTTCCATTCCGTTCGTTCATTGCTTTCTTTCATTGATTCGTCGTATGTTAATCATTCTCCTCCTCCTCCTCCTCCTGCTGATCCTCCTCGACCTCCTCCTGCTGATCCTCCTCCTGCTGCTGATCGTCCTCCTCCTCCTGCTGCTGATCGTCCTCCTCCTCCTGGTGATCCTCCTCCTCCTGCTGATCCTCCTCCTACTCCTCCTCCTCTTCCTGGTGATCCTCCTCCTCCTGCTGATCCTCCTCCTCCTCCTGATCCTCCTCCTCCTCCTCCTGGTGATCCTCCTCCTCCTGGTGATCCTCCTCCTCCTGGTGATCCTCCTCCTCCTCCTCCTCCTCCTGCTGATCCTCCTCCTCCTCCTCCTCCTGCTGATCCTCCTCCTCCTCCTCCTCCTCCTCCTGCTGCTGATCCTCCTCCTCCTCCTCCTCCTCCTCCTCCTCCTCCTCCTCCTCCTCCTCCTCTCCTCCTCCTCCTCCTCCTCCTCCTCCTCCTCCTCCTCCTCCTCCTGCTGCTCCTCCTCCTGGTGATCCTCCTCCTCCTCCTCCTCCTCCTCCTGCTGCTGCTGCTCCTCCTCCTTCTCCTCCTCCTCCTCCTCCTCCTCCTCCTCCTCCTCCTCCTCCTCCTCCTCCTCCTCCTCCTCCTCCTCCTCCTGCTGATCCTCCTCTTCCTGCTTATCCTCCTCCTCCTCCTCCTGCTGCTGCTGATCCTCCTGCTGATCCTTCTCCTCCTTCTCCTCCTCCTCCTGCTGCTTCTGCTGCTCTTCTGTTGCTGCTGCTGCTGCTGCTGCTCCTCCTCCTCCTCCTCCTCCTCCTCCTCCTCCTCC
>JAWQFJ010004648.1:60000-83327 GCA_034096865.1 Theodoxus fluviatilis | reverse complement strand
ATAGAGATAGAGAGAAAGAGAGGGAGAGAGAGAGAGAGAGAGAGAGAGAGAGAAAAAAAAACTTTGAACTTTGAAACTTTATGGTCGAGCCCATAGCCAAGGTTAGTTACAACTGAATTCAATCGCAACACGAACAACAACACCGATGCAGTACTACTGAAAATTCATCAAAGCAGCTACCGTACTCGTGATGAACTATGCATTGAATGTAATCATGTCCAGATCATTCGATGATGGCGTTTCCACGTGTTCACACAGCACTGACGGTTAAAAAACCGGAAGCAACACGTTCCAGTATGTGGACAGCCCTGATGAAAAAAGAAACGGGAAGAAGTTCCGACTCTAAGTCCCAACGGGTGTACGAGAGGTGTCAGGATTTCAGTGTAGTCACTTGCAGATAGGAATCACATCAGCATTGTCTGAGTGGTTCTTTGTATGTCGTGGACGACAGTGATCTCAAACATGCATTTTAGTACACAATATAGATTTGCCACCAAACGATAATAGTACATCAACAGCGTAACTCGTTATATCAACTGTTCACCTCCGATAACTGGTTCGATGATATTTACAGTGGTCTGAGAAGAGGGCACATCCACATTGTAATAAGTAAGCCTCATATGAACATGAAACAATACTTCCAAGTAACTTTCTTTTTAGATGATGGACAACGGGAGTGAGGCAAAATGACACATCATCGCACTCTCTACATCATAGAAGTGTGTCTCACGTACGGGCTTTGTCCTCACAAAGCAGTCATGTCAATAGCACACACCTCTGTATGCTGAGTAGGTTTTCCTCGATTGAAGGGGCAAGGCTCATGCATCACACGAAGCAGGTGCGGATGCTGATGCGTACTTTGCCCTCTAGGTTGTCTCACAAGTAGACGTGTCAGGGTTTCCAACGAACATCACCCTGTGGAATGCACACTGAATGTGTTTCTAGTTGGTCGACGCACGGGCAACAGAACCGCTTTCAGCTTGTGTGGGGACTTCCGCTCGGACTGACGCTGAGGTTGATTGCGCTGCGTTTGGTTGCAGAGAGAGGGGGAGGGAGGAAGGAGGGGGATAGAAGGGGAAGGGGAATGGGAATGGGGGGGCAAGAGAGGGAGGGAGAAAGAGGGGGAAGAGGGAAAGAGGGGGGTGGGAGGAAGAGGGGGAGGGGGAAGAGGGAGAGGGAGGAGAGGAGGGAGAGAGAGAGGGGAGAGAGAGAGAAAGAGGAGAGAGAGAGAGAGAGAGGAGAGAGAGAGAGGAGAGAGAGAGAGAGAGAGATTTCTCTCATCTTACCGTACAGCTCTCGTTTGCTTTTTTTTGTCCATGCTCTGCTCGTTACAAAGAATTCTGTTCTCTGCTCTCAGTTGCAATTCGACTGTCAGATCTGTTCCTCCTGAGACTATCAAGTGTTATTCACCTCACTGCTGAAGCTTCTAATCTGGTGGTCAGGATTGGTGGCGTTATCATGAAAAGCTACTTCCTTGTTGTCGGTTGGTGCAGAGATACTATGGCACATTCCCGAAACTGAAGAGCGGAGTAAGGCATGAGTTGCGTCCCTTTCTTTGGTCTGTTCCGGTTGAGGTTTGTTGCGGGAATGTGCCATGGCTACACGCAGGACACTTGCGACGAGTTGGTGTTTGATTCCATGAAAGTGAAAGAACTGAGAGACTATTTGAAAAAACATGGACAAACGCAAAGTGGGATTAAACAAGAGCTTGTTCGCAGAGCAAAGGGGACATTTCAGCTTTTGCAGCAGAGAGCAGTAGATGCACGTGAAAAGGCTTCAGTGGCACAACAGGACACGGGTGATAAAACAGGTGAGTAGAGATAACTTGAATGCACTCTTAATTAATAAGAAGACGGTGAACCAGTTAACTGTGTACCATAACATGCAGATTACACATGATTTACATTTCTATGTTGTCCGTTTTTTTAAAAACATCGGATTATAGATCTATCAGTAAGCTATACACTCTGAGTTTGATGCAGAACCCAAAATTATGTAAACATGGAGCCTCATCAATCCTTATCCTCCCCATTACAATCAATAAATGGAACTGATATGATTGTTTTAGTTTTATCTGTATTAGAGTTTTTAAAAAGTCTCAGAGTTTAATTATCATTTTCGATCAGTTCAGTTCAGTTCAGTTCAGTCTCTTAACCCTGAGATGGGTTGTTGAGGCACCACTGATGACTTTCGGACAATCTTCCTCCATCGATCTCTATCCTCTGTGGCTCGCTGTGAGTCAGCAAAGGTCAAGCCTGTCCACTCTTTGATGTTGTCTTCCCACCTCTTTCTCTTTATCATTTTACTGGTTTGAAAAAAAAGGTTTTTTTTTAAACAGACACAGAAATACATGAGGTTGAACTTGAAGACAAGACAGTCACCAAGCTGAAGGGATGGATGATAATTGACTCAGTATCCAGTGATGACTGGCCAGGTGTGACTGATAAGGATCTCTACAACTACCTTGTCTACACCTGTCAGAAGACTGTGGATCTGAAGAGCAAGAAGGCGAGAAGACAGCTGAAGGCCCACACATTTTATGACGACCGTCATGTACACTCTGTGAGGTCAGTGAGAGGAAAGTATGCAGATAAACTTCACTGGTTCCAGATTTGCATTATTTTTATTTCCACATTTTTTATAATTTATTATTTTATTGTTATTTTTACTATTCAGTATTTATTTATTTATTTTTCAGGGGTGGTATGCATGAGTCAGGATTATCTAACTTAGCACCGGACTAGTGCTAACCCTGGGATAAAATGATGTAACTTTTGTCTTGAAATTTATGGAACGCCGATAACCCACATGCTACAGCTATTGCGAGACTAAAAAGAAAACACTGACTCGTGTATACCAGCCCAAAGTTTTATTTTTATTTTTATTATTCAGTATTTTAAATTATGCTGTTTTAGCTATCATCCAATTACCGAAGACAGTGACCAGTGCTATGTGAGGTGTCTGGTGATCCCAAGTTTTGCTGCCTCGGACAAGACCAAGTACCCTGATCGAGCTGTCTGGGTTCGTGCTTCCAAGATAACAGGCCAGATCAGATCTGCATACTTGATGTTGTGCATGTATCTAGTCTGTTATTAGTTTTGTTTGTAGATGTACATGCATGTGTTTGGTGTAAGTGCGAGATATTAAACTGATAGAATTATTGTAAAGCCAACATTTTGTACATTTTTCTATAAATTCTAAATGTTAAAATGCACAATGCTATTACTTGTATACATATGTCAAAATACTTGTTTTCATTGGAGTTGATACCAAATAAAACAGCTCACCGCAAAACCAGACTTGTTAACATTTTAATATTATTTCTACGAACATACCTTCCCTTTAGGGAAGCTTATGGTGTTTACAGAAAACATTCTGATTCATACAAGCTCGTAACTACCAATTTCAGACATACCAACACATACTAACCAAGTACATGCATTGTGCAAATAAAATTAATGAAAAAAGAAATAATAACAATAAACTATACATACATGGTACCCAGACTGTACAAAAGCAACAATGTCATGATAAAACGAAGCTATAGAATTCTATCAATATATGTGGGCAGCCATGGCATTTTTACGCCTGTGGCAGAAACAAGGGCAGCCCACTCAATCCAGTCTGTGGGGGCAAAACTCTTGTACCAAGATTTTCATACAATACAATTACTTCACTGCCTACAATGTGGGCAAGGAAAGAAGCTGCAAACCTTACAAAAAGATCCAGCAAAGTGTTTTGCTACTGGAGCAGGCACCAAAAGCACAAAGTGCACAGCATTCCAGCTGATGAAGGAGGTATCAGTGCAGCACAAGCTGTAGGTCATTCTTGAGAAAGGCTGAGGCAGGCCTTCTATGACTACATTGTTAGCAAACAAACAACTCTGACCTTACAATATTATCAGAGTTCACACTGAAACCAGATCCCCTGGTGTAATTATACACTGGGTGCAAATATTACAATGGGGACAACAGGAAACCTGGAAACTGTAACTTACATTGTTAAAAGGCCTTCTGAACTGATGCAATGAAACACTGCACACAGATATACACTGTTGGCAACAGAAATTCATGACATATCAAAAACTGATGAAATTATGAACTCAGTGCAAACAACTACCAAAGGGTTTAGTACAAAACGAGAAATAAGAAACTAACAGTTCTCACAGATCTACAACAGTCCTCCACAACTAATGGTAGATAAGCTCTGTACAAAGATGTACTTACAGAGTAATATGAAACTGGACATAGCAACTAACACCTAACCTAAATTAGCAACTAACACCTAACACAATTTATTTCAGCTGTGAAAACAGAAGAACCCATGACATAAACCAAACTGAATAATCAGTCTACTTGGCAAGCAATGCACAAATTCAAAATAAAAATGATATCTCATTTTTCATCTTTTAACGTTGCTTAGGAAGGCTATGCATACTTCTTTCATAAGAATTCTTTCAAGCAAAGAGCCTAAAGTTCACCTCTATTTCTTCATATCCTACACTATGACCAATCTGCTGTGAGTACTCAATGCTGTCAGACTGTTAAAAACTGACTCGGGGTCCTTTGTGTCTAAGTTGTCTTGTTTTGTTCCTCCTTTTCTGTCAAACCACCAGTTCCATAATCAGTAACTAAACCGTGCACTTACTCAAGCTTTTCAGGGTCAAAAGGCTTTAGTTTCTGACTCAGTGTCCACATAGGACAACATTCCACAGTTCACACACAGACCATAAGTGTGGCCAGCTCAACACTTGCAACATTTGGTTAGTGTTTTTTTTTTAGTCCAAGTGCACAATAAATTGCAAATGTACAGAGTATTCTGGAAGAATCCCATCCATTTATTACTTTAAAACACATGCACACCAGATTTATGATTTGGGTGAATGCATTCACATCTTTAGTTTTCTTTGCTAAATCACATATAATTACTGAAAACTTATCAGTGCAGCTTCACTGAGAGCTAGTAAGCAACTAGATTTCAAAGGTTTGTCAAGTAGATGTCAACAACTGATTTTCTTCCTTTTCCATTTTCTGTTTATCACTCTCCCAAGCATGGACCCATTGCTTACACCCATCTTTATTGCAGGTCCATAGCAAAGCAAAGGAAACAAGACACATTCCTGTGTCAGGATGGACATGAAAATAAACACCAACCACCATTCTTCACAATGCCCAGACTGTAGTACTGCATTTGTGATGATGATGATAATCATAATCATTGTGATAATAAGGAGAAAATCCACCTTTTCAAAGGCTTTGATGGTGCAAGACAATACAAGAGCACAGTACAAATGGGCATACAGCAACAGAACAAACTTCAGTTGGTGACAACTTGTCAAAGTCTTCCATAATGGCCTCTCTTCTCTGAAGTCATCCAATCAACAATCCAGGAATATAAATAAACAGACTCTAAATATGTGCAGATATTTGGGTACATATTCCTAGTCCATACACCTTGTTGAGAGAGGCTATGAAAGAGCTGCAAAGTTTCAGTAGATTACAGAAACATGGGTAAGTCAGTCACTACTCATCATTATTGCACAGGGCTGGGTCATCTTCATCAGGGCGATCATGAGCATGAAGTGGTGTTTGCAACGCAGTCAAGTGATTACAAATCTTCCAGATCTTGGAAACATTTGCCTTCATTGTCCCGGTCAAATTCTGAAGAACTCTAAAGTTTTTCACTCTCTCCATATGCCGTTCAACATGGATCCTTACATTTGCCACTCTTCTGGTCAAAGTTATGTCATTTTGTGACATCTGTTTTCCTTTCTTTTTGTGGGGTGGGATAATCAGCTCAATGCCTTTTGGAGTGGTAAGTTCTGAAATAAGAAAACCCTTGTCACCCATCACAGCATCTCCCTTTTCACACAGATCCAGGATGTTTGATTTGCTAACAATCTGTTTGTCGCTAATAGATCCTGCCCATAAATCAGAAACAAAAGACACTACCCCATTTGGGGTAATGCCAATCAAAGCCTTCCAAGTCATGTGTGTTTTGTATTGGCTAAACATGAGAGACTGATCAGCAAGTGAACGTGGGGTCTCAGTAAACAGTTCTGTGCAATCAATCACTACACGAGTCCTTGGAAATGACTCCTTGAAGTCTGACGGCATGGTGTCATTCACTTGTCCTCTGGTAGGCCAGTATGTCAAAAAAGCAAGGTGAACATACAGATGATCAATCCACTTGTTAATGATTCTAGAACATGTTGTCTTCGACACACAAAAGCGGAAACAGATATCTTCCAAAACTAAACCCAGCTTCAGACGCATCAGTGTCATCAAAAACTGATCAATGGGCCGTAGTGCACATCTACGACCCACATTCCCATTATTGTCATCAATTTCAGGCAGCTCATCAAAGACTATTTGCAATGTTGTTGCATCGTTAATGCCAGTATAGAGTCGCACAGTTTCGTCAGAAGTGCAAACATGTTCATACCTCAGTGGTGAAAACTGATCTTCAGTCTTGTCTGTCTGCGTTTTGACAGACTTCCCAGTCCCACGAATTCCAGTTACAATAAAAGGTTCTGTCTGCACTTCCACATCTTTGGAGCTAGTTTCAGTCTGACATTGAGCAGTACAGTGTGTATGTTGCAAAATTGATGAAGACTGCACTGGAACTGTATAGTCATGCATCAAGACTGAAAGGGATTGCATGGAAAAGTTGGATTGTGGAAGTGAAGACTGTTCTGTATCCATAGAAGTATCCAGTGCAGGTTCTGGTAAAGGAGACCCCGCAAGTGTTTCATCAGCATCTTCTGGCTCCTCACTTTGCTCTGATTGGGACACTACCGAACAAATCTTGAAAGTACGATTGGGGAAAACGGAAGGTACGTTGTCGCCGCTCTTTGGTCCTTGTTTGTGTACGAAATGCTCGGAACACACACGCGGGTAATTCACGGTTTTGTAGTCTTGCCTAACCAGCCGTAAACATTGCTCCCATGCTCGCCTGAGTATTTTGTTAGTTGGTAGTCTGTGTAGTTTTACAATCCTCCCATCAACTACCTTCCCAGAGTAATTTGAACAGCATACACAGTAAGCTTTTCCTCCACCACAGATCTTTTTACTGCGCGTTGCCATGTTGGCCGCAAACCAGAACTACCCCGGGCTGTTCCTGTATGCTAGCACAAGGACGGATAACTCTCACTCCCCGTGTTCTGGGATTGCGCTATTTCCCTGCAGTAAACTTGGACAAATAGTGGTTGATCACCGGCACTACTTGAAGTACTTCAGATCCTCGAGAGAGGATCCACTGCACACAAGCAGCAGCAGCAGCATGTTCATTGATCACTACAACCACCACTATCACTGCTACCACCAACATCACTACTGCCACCAACATTACTACTACCACCACTATCACTGCTACCAACATCACTACTGCAATCCACACACCACCACCGCCACTGTTCCCACCACCATTACCACCACCACCATCACCATACTACCACTACAACCACCACCATCACCACACTACCACTACAACCACCACCATCACTACCCCATTGTTCCCACGGCCACTACCACCACCACTGTCACTAACGCCAACACACCCCTACCATCAATTCTACCACCAACACGTCCACCATGAAAAGGCCAAGCGCCTTCAGACTTCCCTTAGCCATGGCCTGGAGAAGGAATTGCATGGCATGAATTCCTTTCTTCTTGCAGATATTCTACACCCTGATGCTCTTGGTGTTTCTGTGCAGGGCTTCCAGTTGCGGGCCGCTTTCCATCACCAACATGCTTAGCATGTCGTTTCTCACTGTCAGGTGACGCAGATTTTGACACACGGGCAGAAGGATGCTTTGCTTCTGTCCATACAAGGAGGGTTGTCTTGGAAGATTTTCCCAGCTGCCTTGGATCCTTTGCTTTTGGTGCAGTGGAGTGAAGAAGCTCACGCACGTGAGGGAAGGAGTCGGTCCCTGTTGGAAAGAGACAGAATGATTACAGTATGGCACCAAGTGAATCACTGAGCACCAAAACACTTGCTACTTCCTTTTAACTTACATTGACATCTGTCACTTCAGCAAATGGCTTTACTGTGATGCAAATATTTTAATAGAAAGTGTTTAAGTAATGCATGAATAACAAAAGACATTGCTTTGTTTACAGCACTATGACCTGGCCATGATAGTCTATAACAGCAGTTACAGACCCTGACAATAATCTCCAAGGCATGTGAAAAAAAGGTCTATGTTTACTTCCTGAAGTTACAACTCAAGGTCAAAGGTACACTTGACATAATTATTTGCAAGAGTTTTATTTTCAAAATATCATGACACATCACCTTAAGCAATTCTGATAATAATCAATATTTGCCACTGACCAATGATCCCTGCATACCAAAGATGAGGACAATTTTCACTTTTTATTATGTTGCCTTGATAAAGGTGGTCGTAAAAAGTAATACTTAATCTCTAATAATGTATGAAGAAAGAATCACTACAAATATTTAAGCCCACAGCATATGATCATTCTTAGCGTATATCTACCAAGCATGCAGGAAAGCAAAGAAACTCCAGTATAACTTATCATCAAAACTTCTCTTAACAACAGGCTTTTGACCTTATCTCAAAAAATGATAAGTATAAAATTTGAGTTCTTTTCCTTTTACTTCCATCATCCAGAAAAACTACAAAGGAAAAAATAAGTTGTGATTATGGTATCCTGATCTACCCTAATTTCCGGTTACCTTGTCCAATTATGTAAACCACCACCACCACCACCACCTTTTTCCCCAAATAAAATTTAAAAAATAAAAAAGGGGGGGAAAAGGTACACGCACCATTTCCACTCAGTGGAGGGCAATACAACCTGATCTAGCTTGTCCTCACATTAAAGGTTAATTGCACAACAGTATGCAATCACTGTCCTCACACGTAGCCGGTTTTAGTCCCTGGTGGGCCCAAGTAGAAGCAATTAGTTGTCAGATCTTCATCATGGCATTACTAGACCACCCTAATGAGATTCAGTGATGACCAAACTTTGCAGACAAGGGCTGTTCTTGTGTTTCAATGAAAAGGTTTGATATTTAATTTTTGGGGTAATATTTTACTAAATTCAGTTGCACTCTCATTCTCAATTTTCAAGCACATGAGTCATGAGTCATGACTATTCATTAAGATTTAAAAAATTAAAAAGAAAAAAAAGCATTACTTTATAACTGGAACAACTATATATGATGACAAAAATTATGTCTATAGTATAAAGATAATACAATATACAACATGGATACTGGGAAGATCTCATGGACATCACTGTGATCACAACACAGCAGAAACTCAGTATCACGCAAGATCTAACCTACAATCACTTGGTAAAAGAGAGTTGAAGTCCCCTAGTCTAGATCAATGCTATTATGCCTGAACTATTGCTTTAAACTTACCGAACAAATCTTGAAAGTACGATTGGGGGAAACGGAAGGTACGTTGTCGCCGCTCTTTGGTCCTTGATTGTGTACGAAATGCTCGGAACACACACACAGTGACCCACGCGGGTAGTTCACGGTTTTGTAGTCTTGCCTATCCAGCCGTAAACGGTGCTCCTATGCTCGCCTGAGTATTTTGTTAGTTGGTAGTTTGTGTAGTATTACAATCCTCCCATCAACTACGTTCCCAGAGTAATTTGAACAGCATACAAAGTAAGCTTTTCCTCCACCACAGATCTCTTTACCGCGCGCTGGTCATGTTGACCGCAAACCGGAACTGTTCATGGCTGTCTACGCATGTTTCCTGCAAGGACGGATAACTCGCGCAGAAAACCAGCGCTCAGTCACTGCTCTCTTCCGGTCTAAGTCTAGGCAGGTTCCATTGTCCGCACAGCAATAGAATGTAATGGTTATTTCTTGTGCTGTGCTTTATCCTCTCTAGCTGAATTCAGTTGTGCAAAGACATGATGTAATTTACGGATTTTAGAGTCAGAGGTTGAAGTTGGACTGACAATTCGTTGAATATGAAGTGTGTTCTTTGACGTAGCGTCTGCTTAAAAGCACAGTTTTCCCCCCATATCACATATACGCTCGCCTGATATGTATCTGGGGCTAGCAAGGCATGCCTAGGCCCTTCACTGGGCCTAGGGGGGAAACTCTACACGTCCAGGTGTCTCGGTGTATTTATGTATGTGTGTTTACATATGTGTTACTCAGTGATCGCGCATGTGTACGTACGTGCGTTCATATATGCACAGAGAGAGAGAAAAAGAGAGAGAGAGGGAGGAACCTACTCCTCGCGCTCGCTCTCATTCAGGATCGTTGTGTTTTCTTATTCTGTGGAACGACAGCCCTCTATTTCGGCCTTTGCAGGCTCCGCAACCAACAATTGCACAGTCATTTCCTGGCATGTTGCTGTCAAAATCCTCTGAATCCCACAGACGTAGACAGCAACATGCCAGGAAATGACTGTGCAATTGTTGGTTGCGGAGCCTGCAAAGGCCTAAATAGAGGGCTGTCGTTCCACAGAATAAGAAAACACAACGATCCTGAATGAGAGCGAGCGCGAGGAGTAGGTTCCTCCCTTGCGAGTCATCGCGTTAGCGGCAGTGCCAGTGGTGGCATGCGCGCGTCAGAGAGCAGACGACGCGATCTCACACGTACTGACAGCTATGCCGCTATGTAGAAGACAAGTGGAGTGCAATGGTGCTCAGCATTTCACATACGTTTAAGAACGTTTAGCAGCAGTGCCTCTGACTTACAACACCATCCTGCTTATTAAAAAAATATTTTCTGATTGATAACATCATTGCCAACTGACTTCATGAAGCGTCCACTCGCTCTTTGTCTTTCGAGTTTCGTGTATTATCTCGGTCATATATTTTACACTCATCTACACTGTCCGATCTAATGTAGCTACAGATTGACAGTTATGTATAATATACTATTTCAATGTTCATTCTTTCTTTTCAACTACTTATTTTCAGTAAATGCTGCGTACTTACCTCAAGTATCTCCTCGATTAGCTGCTCCATTCAGAGATACTATAGTAACACATCGGAAACCGGAAAGGATCGTTGACCAAGGGAAGGCGGAGCTGAGCAGACAGCACTGCGACTATATTTAGACTATACACTGAGAGGTCAAGTCAGCAGTCCATTATATTATAGTGTCTCTGGTTGGTGCAAGGCAACAAGATACACAGAAGGGTCTTGTTCCGGCACGGGAAAAGGAGGAGTCTCCCTTGAAACATTGAAACTGGAAGCGTTGCTCGGAAAGCATCCACACACGCTCACAGTAGAACGACCAGAGTACATACATTACGTTACACTTGTCTCACAGTACTTTCCATTTGCTATCAAAAAGAAACAAACACACGACAAACACCAAAATCAAAGTCTTTCGGGCACACGCCCTTCTTCAGTGAACGTTACAGACAAACATAAATGATGCAACACGTGACGTAAAAACACTTTAGAATGACATGACGTAGGCACTCAAAACTCCCCCTCTCTCTCTCTCTCTCTCTCTCTCTCTCTCTCTCTCTCTCTCTCTCTCTCTCTCTCTCTCTCTCTCTCTCTATTTATCTCTATATCTTTAACTTTCTCTCTATAACTCTCTCTCTCTCCCTCTCTCTCTCTCAACCTCTCTCTCTCCCTCTCTCTTTCTCTATCTCTCTATCTCTCTCTCTATATCTCTCTATCTCCCTTCAACTTTCTCTCTATCTCTAACTCTCTCTCTAAGTGTTCATAGTTCCATCCATCTATCTCTCTCAGTCTAACACATTCAGTCCTTCAGGGTAGTTGGTGCGCAACTTGAAGCGCCAGAACTTCTCTCTCCGCTTTCGGATGTTAGCATCGTCCACATGTATCTTCTCGATAATGGTCACTCTCATGTGGGATAGGCAATGCCCAGGGGACCTGAAGTGCTTAGCCACTAGGGTGTCTAAGTCATTGCGGATGGCGTGCGTGTGTCCGTAAAACCTTCTACGGATTGTCTGGCCAGTCTCACCCACATACTGCCTGTCGTGACACTTCTCACAGTCAATGAGATAGATGACGTTGGTTGACGTGCACGACAAGCAGTCTCTTATGTGGAAAGACTGGCCAGTGATGACGCTGCGGAAGGTGGTAGTGTCCTGCAGGTAATTCTTGCACAGTACACATTTGGGGCATGGGTACTTTCCATTTGTGCAGTTTTCAAAACAGTTTTATTTTGCCAACAACAGCACAATTGAGCAATTTTCTTCGACTAATATTGTCTTGGTTTTTTGGGGTCCACAGTTACTTGACGTCTGAGCGCTCATGTGCACTAAGAAGAGCTTTGCAGTCATCGCTCCTATCGAAGATTTATTATTGAGACAGCAATACCCACTCTGGCGTACAAAGCCTCAGTTATCATCCAAGAAAAAACACCAGCTATCGTGTCAGAGAGTTGGTTCAAGAATCTGAACAAGATCTTCGTGATGATATTGTTTCTTCTGTAGCAAAACAACTCCGCTGCTAAAATTATTTGTGTCTGTATTCTATTTCATCAAGTGTGTGTGTGTGTGTGTGTGTGTGTGTGTGTGTGTGTGTGTGTGTGTGTGTGTGTGCGTGTGTGTGTGTGTGTGTGTGTGTGTGTGTGTGTGAACATCTGCGTCTGATTGTGGCACATCCCTGTCTAATCATCATCTTGATTCTACGTTACCTTCAAACGAGTCCGTGTATTATGTGGTGTCACTATATTTGACAGATTCTCACATATACATCCAATGCGTTTTCAAAGGTTATTGAGGGTATGCCTTTGAACCAGAAGCCATTGACCTTTCCCGTTCTCTGTAAAGTGTGGTCGCTAAGAGTGTATTAGCTGCATACTTTTGAAAAAAGTTTCCTCAGAATAGCCCTTTTTCAGTATACACGAGCAGAAAGCATCAACCTCTGCGCATATTAGAACAATTTTAGTACTATTTTGAAGGAAATGTACATGTATTGCACATTGGGATGAAACAGTAATCTAAAATATAATGAAATATCTTCAATAGCTGCCTCCCTTTGGATTTGAAGGGAGAAAATATTTTCCTGAAGGGCTTGGTGTCTTCTGGAATTTGAACTACAAAAAAATTCCCGCTGGCACATTGCTTGGGGGATGGATGGATGGATGGAGTTTAAGGGCCTATCAGCCTTGTAGGCTATATAAGGCCACAACGTTAAGAAACAGTTCCACCATGGTAATATAACTCTCCGCGACAGCGGAGTATAATACAATTCACTAAACTAGTGATATGAAATCAATAAAATCGACTCACACAGCTCAATAGCCAGCAAAGGCAGTGCATAGCCTTCAAACACGAAAAAGCATAATAACGAAAGGGCAAATTGTCACATCTCGATGTCCTTGACACCGACAATACATTGAGGAATAGGTGGATGGAGCCCAAGGGCTCATCAGGTTTTAAGGTCATTCAAGGCCACAACATACTTTCACTGAATAAAAATGTGCAATTAAAAGATTACCACAGAAGAGGTAAGTAGAGAAATATCGAAAACAATTAAGATAAAGTACAACTCATATACGAGAATAATACTCAGAATTTATCAAAAAATTTATCACAGCAAGAGGATCTTTTAAAATGTCAGACAGACTGCTCGACCCACTCCGTAGATGAGCAAGTCGAGGGCACTCCACCAGAACGTGCCGCATGGTAAGCCTGCACTGGCAGGTGCGGCACTCCGGTGGAGGCTCCGACCGCAACAAATAGGAGTGGGTCAAAACAGAATGGCCGATCCGGGAACGGCAGAGCACAACTTCCTCTCTTCTCGTGAGCGATGTGGGGGAGAGTCGCTCACCCCACACGGAAGATACTTCATGAAGTTTGTTACCTGCCCTGCCGTCCCAGTCGGCCTGACACAGGTTAGAAATATATTTATTAATACGGGGTAGCAGGTCGCCCGCCGGGACCCTGCCCGGGGACACAGGAAGGGAGAGAGCAGACTTGGCAGCCTGATCTGCTCTCTCGTTCCTCGGAAGCAGGCCTCGAGAGCACAAAGACCGCAGCAGTACGTACAGTTGATGAGGGAGGTATCTATGTGGCACAGGCGGTGGGCGAGTCTTGAAGATAGCCAGAGATATCGAGCAATCTGGTTTTTAGAGGACCAGACACACATGCCTCCCAAAGTGCTTTGGTCTGTTACCTGATTCACCGTAGATATAGATGAGAGTCTTCTGTTCACAGTAACACCATTGACTATATGGATCGGTTTGAATGTAGGGCCGGAATAAGGATAACTTCTTTAATCACACAAAAGATAATATGGTCTCGCTGTTGACGTAAAAAACAAACATTTGTACGTATATTATTTTGATACCTGAAGCTCACAAAGTATGTGCAGGTCGAGTTCTGGTTTCTGAAGCGAGTAAAATTTCAAAATCGTTCGAGTGATCCTCATTGGTGCTTATTCTATTGTATCTCGATGTCATCGAAGTATCAGACCGAATGAATTTGGGACGACTGATCACATTAATGCATCCGAGGGATGTATGTGCGTGTATGCATGTGCGTGCATGTATGTGGGTGTATGCATGCTCACAATGTTTATGAGTGCTTGCAGCTACTTTTTGTCCTGGAAATGTCGATTATGTTCTGTGTTAATAAACAGAATTGGCCAAGTCTTGTGACTTGTACTGCATGGAATTGCTTGGTTGTACCGCCTTGCACTGTTCTGCTATGGATTGTATTGCTTTGCATTATGCTGGATTGCAGTGTGTGTCTGCCACAGGTGAATTGTCCGTATTACAATGGAGCAGCTATTGACAATACAAGAAACACATCACAAACACAGATTGTACGTCGTCTATTTATTTTATTTTCTTAACTTACGACACGGTCGTTGCATGAAAACCAACTGTAAAGATAACCACACTTGCGCGAATTGCTCATGCATGTGTTCAGCTACACACACGCATGTATACAGAACTTACTGACACTTGGACCTCCTTTATCTAAATATATAAAAGTACGCGCCCAAAGTCGCATAGTCGCCCGACACTGAGATTCGAAAGTATGTACATATGCACAGTATCTCATTCACTCGGTCACATCACACACACTTTAATCTCTGCATGTACAGTAACAAAGATACTGTGCCAACGTGTCTGTGCATCCGGGCATTACACTCCAACAGAGTGCAACAAGATGCCACGAAGTCGCCACTATTTCAGACAAAAGTTGATGAAAATGTGATCGAACACCAATGATCAAGAAAGAACATGGTGTCAAATGTAAAAGTGAAGTATGAAGAAAAAGTGCAAGCAAGAATTTTAAGAAAAACCATCTGTTAATGACAATGTGAGAGGATGTGCAATGACTTTCTGACAAACATGTGACAAATAAGTTACAGCAGACGAAGAAAGCTTCAGCAAAAAATGTGAATGTGTGAGGAAATAAGTCACAAGGAAAAATGTATAAGAAACTTTTTCGGGGGTAAGAATGCGTGAATTTGCAAGAATTTGTCTACATAGTAACAGGGGGGTGTGTGTGTGTGTGTGTGTGTGTGTGTGTGTGTGTGTGTGTGTGTGTGTGTGTGTTACGAAACGCATCTTTTCCATTTATTCCTGGTTGTGGTTATAGCATATAGTGGGTTGGGAATTAGCTGCCAAGCCATAGTGTATTTTGATATTTGCTGCCAAGCCAGTATTGATGTTGGGATTGATATGGTGGATGTAGTTTTGGAAGGGAAAACGAACTGTGAACCTTGCTTCCCTTCCAATACAGAGATGAACTTAGTAGAACGTTTGGGAAGTTGTTTTATTCACCTTGATTCACGTTCTACAGTTGACCAATCTGCAGTGAACTTCTCTAGAAACGGACTAATGAAACTGCTTGGTTACTGTTCAATGGGAGAAGTAGATGACTTTATGAACAGTTGATTGGTCAATTGATACGAGATCGTGAATCAAGACATCCTAAAACGCTGTGATTGGTTGAGAACGACAGGGAGAATTCTGCCGTTGTATAAAACCCTTGCTTTCCAATCACGGGTGTGCCCGTAGCAAAACTTTCATCGAGACAGCCCATGTGTAGGACGGCGCCCTGTCTCAAAGAGTTCACGAGGTGGACATGTGTGAAAACTGATGGAATTTTCGTCCACTGACGGACTAATTCCGAGTGACCCGGTCTTCAAACGTCTATGGATAGACAACGGGAGAACTGGAGGACTGCTCCCACTTTTGACTGCAGGGAGAGACAACGTGCAAGGTACTGCAATTTCGTTCTTGCAACGTTTTCCTCTCCTGAGTGAATTATCTACTGACCACCCTGTGAGGAGAAGTTGTCTCTAGAAACTTCTCCCCACTTCTGAGAAAGCCACCTGCGAGAAAGCTCTGACCCCTCGCGCCCTGCACCTGCTTCTCGTCGTCTTACCTGCCGTCTCGCCTCGCCCCTCCTCGTCGCCGTCTCAACGACGCCTGCCGCCCGCTGCCCGCTTGTCGTCAGACCACACGTTGATGCAAGAGCCCTCCATCTCTCGGACCAAGTACAAGTCCCGCCTCACCCTCCACCACGAGTGTGGGGAAATCTCCACGTTTTCATCACCAGAGGAAATTCTACAGTTTCGTCGTGTATTGTGCAGTGAGTCCATGAATGGGCTTCCCCCATAATTCTCTCTCTCATCGTGTGTGTGTGTGGAATGTCATTCACTGGATTACGTAGCTCGTTTGCCGGCTACGGATTGGCTGGAAGCCACAACAAGTTGCGTACGTGAGTACTGGTTTCCCATCTTGGCTTGGCAGCCCTCTTAGTTAATTATTTAATTCTGGGGAAGGTTTTTCTTTTATTTTCTAATGCGTTTCAGTATCACCATGCTTTCTTATTTATTGTGTTGAAACTTATCACTCTTGACCAATTTGATTATTATTGATTAAAGCTGAATTTGAATTTGATTTGTGCAGCCCAATCATTCATTTGCGTCCAATTGTCATCCTTGTGTGAATGTGGTTTTGATTGGAAGGTGCCAAGTAGTACGGAATTCCCTAGACATTTAACGAGCCACAGAAAAAGATTATTAATCTTTAATACTACTTGTGACATTATGGGGGCTTTCGTCTCGGGATAATTGAATCAATATTGGTAAAATTTAAGATCTTTTTGTAATTCTATGAAATAAATTCTGAAGCCATATTATCACTTAGAAATTTTGACCTGCATTGATTGTGTCTTGAGTGAGTGATGTGACCTGACCTGCATTACTATTTTCACCCTTTGCACGTGATCCATTAGGCGTGAGTGGTTGTTGTGACACGACCTGACCTTTGCTCTTGTGATCTGCCACTTAGTGACGTGCCTGGACGGTGTTGGGTTCATTAGAAATCGTGCAGTTAGTGCTGTTTGCAGATTTGCTGAGTGTTTTCTATTTTTGTGATTGCTGGACTTAGTAACTTTTCGCCATGGCTGAGGGAGGTGAATGGCCAACTAGGATAGAGATCCTGGGGTTCGATAAACAAACTTTGGAGTTAACCATTGAGAAGTATGGCGTAGATGTCATTAAAGGTGCTTCAAAAATTGTTATGCAGGATGCTCTGATTAACTTCGTGGAGGCGAAGCGGATTGAGAGTGATGTTGATAGGAAGGTGGTGGTGACTGATCCGGATGAGGGAAGGAGGAGAGATGATGACCGGGAGGAAAGACAGAGGAAGCATGAATGGGAGATGCGTAAAATGGAAATAGAAGCAGAGGAGAGAAAGGCTGAGAGAGAAAAGGCGGATAAGGACAGAGATAGGGAGTTGAGAAAATTGGAGATAGAAGCAGCTGAAAGGGAGAAGAGATTGGAGGTAGAGGCTGCAGAAAGGGTAGAGAAAGGGAAACGGGAGGCCTCAGAGAAGTTGGAGAGAGATAAGATGGAGGCTGAGAGAGAAAAGGAGGATAAGGACAGAGAGGTGGAATTGAAAAAGATAGAAGCAAGGAAATTGGAGATAGAAGCAAAGAATTTGGAGACAGAGGTAGAGAAAGAGAGGGTGAAGGCCGAAAGAGAGAGATTGGGGATTGAGAGAGACAGGATGGAGACTGAGAAAGAGAAGGAGAATGACAGGGTCAAGAGAGAGAGAGATGGTGAGATTGATCTGAGAAAGTACACCGGACTTCCGACATTCAATGAGAAGAATGTGGAAGGATTCTTTGCTGCATTTGAGAAGCAGGCAGAAAGTTTGAGGTGGAAGAGAGACCATTGGCATGTCATATTGGGTAGTGCTGTGGCGGGAAAGGCGCAAGAGGTGTACTCCACGTTACCTAGGAGTGAGCAAAACTATGAGGCTATAAAAAGAGCAATCTTGGAGAAGTATGCGTTGACACCGGAAGCGTATAGACAAAAGTTCAGGAAGTGCAAGAAGGATGAAAGAGAGACACATAGGGACTTTGTCTATCGATTGCGCAGCTCTTTTGACCGATGGTGTGTAGCTGTGAATGCTGTTGAAGATCTGGACCGTCTGAAACAGGTGATTGTTATGGAACAGTTCAAAGATTCTGTGACGGAAGAGGTGCGAGTCTATCTGGGAGAGAGAAAGGTGGAGGAAGTTGATCTAGCAGCCGGTATGGCTGATGATTTCCATCTGCTCCACGCAAGCAGTAGGCAGAAGAAAAGCCGTGATGAGGGGAAATATCCTAGATCAGGAGAGAGTGAGGAAACAGCAGATGTAGTTAAAGGGAATGGAGGAAGGAGAGAAGATCGCAGGAGTGCAAGTCAGCCACCTAGGAAGATTGAATGCTTCAGGTGTGGGAAGGTCGGGCATTTGATAAGAGATTGCAGAGTGAGAGTGACCCGTGACATCTGACGGTGTGTGACCTCAGTGAGAGACAGAGCACGCGACTGCCAAGGGATAGTGGGTCCTGATAAGCGGCATCGTGTAGCTTATGTGGGAAAACTTAGGGTAGTGCCTGAGTCTAACGAGAATCAGTCTGAAAAGGGAAATGATTTTGGTCGGAAGGTGGATGTCGGTGTGAGGAAGACTGTGTGTGTCTCCTGTGAGACAAGTGAGCCTGTGATGCTCGGAGTTCCTCAGAGGGAAGAGAGTCGGAAGGGGATTGATAGAATTCACCCTTATGAGCATCCAATGCTAGGAGTCCTGTATGCAAGGGATGAGATTGATAGGGATGACGAGTTTCACCCTAGGAGTGTGGTGATGCGTTCCACTCGGAGGTTAGAGGGTGAGTCTGAGAGGGGAGTGGTGATGCGTTCCACTCGGAAGGAGAGAGAGGGGTTAGAAAGTGACAAGACAGAGTTAAAGACAGAATCCAAGACAGAGTCAAAAACAGAGTCAGAGGCAGAGTTAAAGACAGAGTCCAAGATAGAGTCAAAAACTGAGTCACTGCCCTCGAGTTCAGAAACAGTGGGAGGGAGATTAACCCTAGAGGAAGAGCAGAAGTGTGACCCTGATTCTGGCTGCCTGTATGGACAGGCAGAGGAAGAAAACAGAGGTGATGAATCACCTGGGTACTTTCTGAGAGAAATGTGTGTGACTGAGAAAGAGAAACAGGATGGAGAGGGAGATGTGTGTTTGCAGATCAGGGATGTGCCTAGTGTAGTCCCAGATAGCAATAGGTTAGTGTGTACTGACCAGTGTTCAGAGAGCAGCTGCACTGACAGTAGTCTAGCAGTGCCCTTGAAGTTGGAGTCTGAACTAGAGACTGTAGAGTTGTCTCCCTTGAAGGTGCGGTATAGTCAGCCAGGACTGCATGAAGGAAAGAGAGGGGAGGAAGAATGCCTGTGCGTGCTTTCTTTCCTGTGTGATTTGCTAGAGGAGGTGAACGCGATCACATGTGCTGTCGAGAGTCAGAGGAAGACTGGACAGCTAGAGAAAAGATGGTATGATTGGAAGAAGAGAAAGAAAAGCTGACTTTCTATAGAGGAATGAATGGTGTGGGAGAGAGTGTTGTGGTGAGAGTGTGCGTGTTGCAGGTGTTTTATTCCACTTTGCTGTGAGAGGTGTGGATGGTGTTGAAGTATAGTGAGAAACAGTGCTTAGTCTGTAGTACTGTGTGGGTCAGAGTGACCTACCAAGTATCACTGTTTGAGTTAGTTGTGTGTGTGGACCTGTGTGGTCATATGCTTAAGTAGTTTAATTGTCACTCCATGGTGGAGCGGCATGGGGGCTCGAATAGTTTATAGTCTTAATGTGGAAGGACCGCATTAGACAATAGAGGAGTCATGAGCTGTGGTTTCTGGCCATGGATGATAGTTGTTTGAGGTTTCTCCATCGCCAAGATCACGACCCTCTAAGTGTAGTTTGGATATGTAACCGTCTGAACATGAGATTATTTAGCTATGCTAAATTCAGAGGTTATTTTAAGAAGCCTGGAGCTTAGTCTGTTGTCTTTATGTGGAGAAGCATTGTGGATCTTAGTTTGAGATCTAGTGGATGGTTCCTTGCTGTTGAGCCTTCACAGGTATTGCTATTTCCCCAGAGGTGGGAAGGGCACGTTTTATTTTGTCAGTTGGTTTTTCCAATAGAGCAATCAGTTGTTCCTTATGCTTTAAAGGCACCTTTAGTTTGTTCATTAGTTTTCTCTCTATGAGAAAAGGACTAAGGTAGCTGAGACTATTAAGAGGGAAGCATCACCCCTAGGAGGCTGTCGGGTTGACGGAGATGTCAAAAATAGTTTGAGAGAGGTTCAGGAAATCCTCACTATTTGGCTCTGTACCGATTGACCTAGTAATGAAATAGATTACGTAACCTGGGAGCTTCCCTGTTGTTGTTATTGTTGTTGTTGTTGGAGAGGATATTGGAGGTGATGTTGTATTGAATTTTGGTGTTATTCTCACACAATGGTATTGTGTGACTTAATAACATCCTGTTGTTGATATTGGAGTTGTAGAGGTTTGAGTGGAACTTTTCCATATTAACCCCTTTTGAGTTTGAATTCATTACAGGTATGGAAGCCTTGTGACCTGTTTGTGATTTATTTAAGGGATATGGTGAAATGTCTCCACTTATGCTTGTGTTTAGTTCATGTTGATGAACCTATACGTGAAAAATTTCATGCTATAAAATTTTTCTCGCATAGGGAGGAAGGTATGTTACGAAACGCATCTTTTCCATTTATTCCTGGTTGTGGTTATAGCATATAGTGGGTTGGGAATTAGCTGCCAAGCCATAGTGTATTTTGATATTTGCTGCCAAGCCAGTATTGATGTTGGGATTGATATGGTGGATGTAGTTTTGGAAGGGAAAACGAACTGTGAACCTTGCTTCCCTTCCAATACAGAGATGAACTTAGTAGAACGTTTGGGAAGTTGTTTTATTCACCTTGATTCACGTTCTACAGTTGACCAATCTGCAGTGAACTTCTCTAGAAACGGACTAATGAAACTGCTTGGTTACTGTTCAATGGGAGAAGTAGATGACTTTATGAACATTTGATTGGTCAATTGATACGAGATCGTGAATCAAGACATCCTAAAACGCTGTGATTGGTTGAGAACGACAGGGAGAATTCTGCCGTTGTATTTAAACCCTTGCTTTCCAATCACGGGTGTGCCCGTAGCAAAACTTTCATCGAGACAGCCCATGTGTAGGACGGCGCCCTGTCTCAAAGAGTTCACGAGGTGGACATGTGTGAAAACTGATGGAATTTTCGTCCACTGACGGACTAATTCCGAGTGACCCGGTCTTCAAACGTCTATGGATAGACAACGGGAGAACTGGAGGACTGCTCCCACTTTTGACTGCAGGGAGAGACAACGTGCAAGGTACTGCAATTTCGTTCTTGCAACGTTTTCCTCTCCTGAGTGAATTATCTACTGACCACCCTGTGAGGAGAAGTTGTCTCTAGAAACTTCTCCCCACTTCTGAGAAAGCCACCTGCGAGAAAGCTCTGACCCCTCGCGCCCTGCACCTGCTTCTCGTCGTCTTACCTGCCGTCTCGCCTCGCCCCTCCTCGTCGCCGTCTCAACGACGCCTGCCGCCCGCTGCCCGCTTGTCGTCAGACCACACGTTGATGCAAGAGCCCTCCATCTCTCGGATCAAGTGCAAGTCCCCGCCTCACCCTCCACCACGAGTGTGGGGAAATCTCCACGTTTTCATCACCAGAGGAAATTCTACAGTTTCGTCGTGTATTGTGCAGTGAGTCCATGAATGGGCTTCCCCCATAATTCTCTCTCTCATCGTGTGTGTGTGTGGAATGTCATTCACTGGATTACGTAGCTCGTTTGCCGGCTACGGATTGGCTGGAAGCCACAACAAGTTGCGTACGTGAGTACTGGTTTCCCATCTTGGCTTGGCAGCCCTCTTAGTTAATTATTTAATTCTGGGGAAGGTTTTTCTTTTATTTTCTAATGCGTTTCAGTATCACCATGCTTTCTTATTTATTGTGTTGAAACTTATCACTCTTGACCAATTTGATTATTATTGATTAAAGCTGAATTTGAATTTGATTTGTGCAGCCCAATCATTCATTTGCGTCCAATTGTCATCCTTGTGTGAATGGTTTTGATTGGAAGGTGCCAAGTAGTACGGAATTCCCTAGACATTTAACGAGCCACAGAAAAAGATTATTAATCTTTAATACTACTTGTGACAGCGTGTGTGTGTGTGCGCGCGTGCATACTACACTGATGTCCATACGCATGCCCCCGAGTAGGCCTATGTGTGAGAGCATGTATCAACAGAAACAAATGTAAAATCAATCTCTAGGGCTGCTTTGTAGCTTCCAAGGATACACTTGACGGAGTTGATACCCACTGACCTTGGGTTTGTTTGAAAGCACATTTTGTGACGGCGAGATGAGTCAGAGCGTGCGTATTCTAGTGAAGAAGCTAGTGTGCTTTCGAATGCAGGCATCCATTCAGATTTGCACGTCCGATCCTATAAGGCTGACGCGATGCACACATGACCAAGACATAGGCTAAACTAGTAGTAACTGCGAGAACAAATGCAACGAAACTTCTTTGGTCAACATTGATCGTTCATTCTTTTCACCTTGAAGTCCTTGCCACTCACACCGGGAAAGGTTTCCTGTAAACAAGTCATCAGACGACAACCAGATTATTGTGTCGTTTGGCCTGATCAGTCTGATTTTTCTTCAAAATTCTTCTGGCTCGGCGTAAGGTTCAACAAAACCCAATCAGTTCTGGCTTCTCGTTTCATCTTCTCACGGCCAATGCCGTCACCAGATGAACACCTGCCCCGAGTTGCACACTGGAATCGACAAATGCCGAGCTCTCGCCATTTAACAACAAGAACGAGCTTCTCGTCTCCTCAGCCCCGAGACTTCTCGGTTTCTCGCCTTCCCGCCGAAACTCCCTTGCCGTTGCAAGGGAGACAACCTCGTCCAGAGATTCGGGTCGACAGAACCTTGAAAAATGGTCAGATCAGTTCAACGTTGATTGAAAGTTTGCTCTTCATATTGTGGTGTTGGGCAGGAA
>JAWQFJ010004648.1:35000-55000 GCA_034096865.1 Theodoxus fluviatilis | reverse complement strand
CAAGCACGACTGAAAACACAAACCCTGAAAATATGCAAGTAAAAGAGAAAGATGTTGATAGAAATGTTTACAAGATGTGCCGAATAAAATTCACAATCGTTTTAAGGATGGAAGAACAGACTAGACTTGACGCTATGCACATGGAGGTGACAGAAAGCATTACTACGACTTAGCATAGTCGGACCGGCAGCTTGTTCGGACTCCCTGGCAACCGACCTCAGGCCTTTAAGGTGAAAACAACACGAAATCTCCATGACATACAATAAGCGCGAGATACAAGAGCCAACCTGGAGCAAAGAATAACACTTCGAAAAAATATGCCACTTAAATCAATTGTATACATGTGTTCGTTTTGCCCTTTCGAATCTTGACTGTAGTCAACTTTTAAAAAATGGAATGGGGGAGAGTATATGAGGGGAGCTCGCATTTTGATAAATTACTATTAGGCTCACGATAAGTAGCACAGAAACATATTTGCACAGCTTGTAGGTGCCGTTTCCTTCGGTTCACTGTCACGCCTGGCTTTGTAGACTACTCGAATCTCCACCACATAAGGACACTAACTAACTACCAGTCACACAGCTACAGTTGCCTCCATAATGGCGAGGCTACAAGGGGGCAGTTCTAATCTGGGGCAGCCAGTCGTGAGCAATGAACAGGAGCAAAGGGCGCTGCATACAGATATGCAACACAAGTGAGGCAAATATGTGTGTAAGAAATTCCAGTAAAGGTCATGGGTAGAACCGACAAAAGGGAGAGTTATGGACGTTTCCAAAGAGTGCTCGAGATTGGCTTGTATAACAACTAATTCATGTAGCCATTGGCAACATTACATTTGCACACAAATGGCTTATGGGAAACATTGCCGAAATATTTCTCAAGTTGAAATTAAGCAACATGCTGTTTCTGAAAGATAAAAATAAATTTAGCGTCATCGTGTTACTCGTAAATGCGTAGTTTCAGCAGAGACACTATCAAACGGGACAGCCAGCTTCGCCGAATTGCGAGAACATCACTTCCGGTGAGCCACTATTATACAATAGCTGCACTGTTCGCTCTCCGATGAAAGCTCACTAACTTATAATATTAATTTGTCTGTCTGAAAAATACTTCTTGATGACAAGTACAGCACCTACACTTTTGCAATAAAACTAACGGCAATACTGAAAAATCACGCGTACATTCTCGCACTGCTCTGGCAATGTAAACAAATTGATCGACTATATGAATTCTTGCTTCATTACGCTCAAAGTGTCTTTGATTACGAAAGTAATACACTACTTTCTTTCAATCTTCGAATTAATTAAATACAGATACACATGAAAGACACTACTATGTGTTATAACACGATTATTACTGGTCCACTGTAGCTTTCATTCTACTGGAAGTGATGTTCCCATGAACGTCAAAACGTCACAGAGAGGCCAGATGACAAATCGAGTCAAAACTGCAGAAGCTGGCGGTCCCGTTAGATGGTGTCTTTGGTTTGAGTAACATACGTTAGCCCATGAAAAGATAACGGTATTATGCTTTCGTAATTCAATACCACGTAAATTTTGACTGCTCTGTAAAAATCGGTAATTTCATTCCTTTCAACAATGTTTCCCAATAGCATTATCGTAAAAAATACAATCACATTTAAATGTGTGGTTACATAATGATCAAATGTGTTGTTGTTGAAAACCCGCGTGTGGTTATACATCTTAGTCTTGGACAATGTAGTTTTGTTAAATTGTATTGGTATTGTGTTTGAAGTGTTATGTATACATACTCGTGACCTGAAGCAACGATTTTACTTGTGTCAATATGTAACGCCTAATTAGATTATTCATATAAGTTTATATTGGAAAATGTCTCGTGCGAAAATCACGCCATAGTGATGTGCAACTTTTAAATTCGGTAAACCTGTCTGCCTGCACAAGTGTCTTTGTGATGTCTGCAGATAGTGTGCGAAGGTGTACCGTGTCAACAGCTGTGGTCTAGAGGCAAAAAGCATATGTTCTCACTTACTGCTATGAAACCTTACATCGGCTGTCGTTCGTATGCCAGGCTGCTGGGGGATGAAACGCCGGGTGTGGCTCTAATCTAACATTGCTCTCACTCAACCTCGCCTTTGTATTTGTTTCCCTCTCTCTCGGCACAATTGCTTTGCTCATTCTCGCGGAGTGTCCACACACCTTTCATGCGCCACGCACCGCCTCATCCACGTCACTTGCACGCAAACACATCTAGCAGTAACACGCTGGAAAGAGAATTCGAAGGTGAGGTACAATATCAAGGTTGAACATACACCAAGTGATTGACAAGGATACCACTGGACTCTGTCCTTTACCTCGATTTACCGACTGATTACGCTCATTCCCGAGACGTTTGAGGCGAACACGACCAGTCTACACCCCAAAGAAGAGATGAGTGACATAGAAAACTCATTGTGTCAATCTAGACATATCAAGGAATAAAGAGATGCGGGTATTCATCTAGATGTGTTCACCAGCCCTTCGTTTTTGTCGCTTCATCGTCGGCACAGCATTGGTATTGACTGGACATGACAGGAGCTTCCGTTGAACAAACTTTACCGATCATAGAGCATCTTTGAAAAGGTCATATTTTCACATGCAAGTATCAAAACTTCGTGACCACTGTGTGACAACATGGCTTTGTGTAAACTTGGTGGTATCACAAATGCAACAAATCACAACCACATGACCGTCACAAGCTGTTGCATTTGTACTGCCATGTTTATCTGATAAGTCACTTTTAGGGTCGTCAGCAAAACTACTCAACGCCATGTCTGTAGCTGCAGTCACGAAATCCCTCATTCAGTTAACGAAAACAAATGGAAAAAGTAACGCTGAAATGGTCGTTGTCACCAACATTTCAGGACACTGTACCTGAGGTACTCTGTCCGAAATCTCTGCATTTGAACGAGAACGAGACCGCACCCGCCACTCCGCCTGACTGACTTCGCACGCCCGGGGAGTTATGCTAAGATCCGGCCGCGTTAATGTATCTGCGTTTTGTGACAAACGTCTTGCTCGGCGGTACTGTACTCCATGCACCTTAACGGTGCGCGTGATTCGGGTGTAATTTTAAGCTAAACGACGTTTATTGGCGCTGCTGAAATGGTCGAAGTCGGAAACATTCGGAACGTCGTTTAGCTTAATATTACAACCGAATCACGCGGACCGTTAAGGTGCATGGAGTACAGTACCGCCGAGCAAGACGTTTGTCACAAAACGCAGATACATTAACGCGGCCGGATCTTAGCAAAAGTAACAGATAACATTCATCCATTGTGTGTTCGAGCCAATTCAAATAATTTGTTTAATGCCGTGGTAGAAAAAATTATTGCCGTCGATTGGTTTAGATTCAAACCGTGGTTGGCATGAAAGATAAAGTTCAGGATAAGCGAAAGCTCCTTCGCAAGTCATGTACAGCCCCCTGCACTGACCAAGCACGCTCACGCTGCGTGTACATGTAGTACGCGTGAGAAGACCCCCGTGGTGTGCCAGCCATTCCGCTTTACCCACATCGACCCTGGGACACGTTGAGACGATGCTTTAGTGCCTGGACATGACCCCCCTTGGGGATGATGTCATCGTTCACTCTCGCAACACAAAAAGGAAGGGCTTTGAGCTGCAATAACAAGCAGCATAGCTGTGTCAGCCGTTTTAAACTTTGATCAACGTTACAGGGTCCGCGTTAAGTGTTGAAGGAACCGGGGAATGAACCCAGGTAGACAGAAAAAAAGGCAAGGCCCGGATTTGAACCAGGGACCACCGACGAAGCCGACGCTCTACCTGCTGAGCTACCTTGCCCAAACCATCCTGCCTACCATGCTACTCAAATGAGACGTTGCTAGGAGTTAATTCTAAGCATCACTCAGCTCCTGTTTGGGTGCCTACCACATCAATGTACCAGCACGAGGGTGAGAAAAATCTCGGTGGAATCCAAAAGGGTGAAGAAAAATTATGATTACGTACAAACATCCCTTATGCATAGATTTGTAAACATAAATTACTGCATGTAAAACCACAGATCCTCTGTCAGTGATAAAATTTGTGAGATGGAATAGTATATATCTCTTATTTTGCTATGCTAGAAATCAAATTTCATGGGGACCAGTAATCACAAGCATGATTCCTAAGCCATAACCAGGTCAATATGCTGATGAATTTAAACTCTTTTGCTTTTATTACGTTTAAATGTATTGAGAAAATTGATGATGTAGAGACAAATACTTAAAATGACAATTTACTTGATATTCAGAATATTGACCTTTACAATGTTCCAGCTAAACACATAGACCGCTCGTATGAACCCAACAAATGGACTTTATACCCATGCTTTTCTTACATGCATCAAAACGTTCCATGCTCTCCCCACATCAATGGAGAAATGTAACGCAAAAGAATAGCCAGGTTTTCGAGAGAAAAAGAAGTCAACAGTCTGAACATTCCTGATGTGCGATTTTCCATACGCTGTAGTCTGCAGCAAAACAAATTACACCCAAAAAACATAAAGCCACGTGTACCTTTATTTCGTTGATAGAATAATTAAATGGTCACAGCATTGCTGCGTTTGCCTTTGATGCATGTACAGATGGCACAGTGAGCCATCTGAGGGTCCATAGCAAGTAATATCTACAGGGCTCCAAGTCGGTCGCCGAACATTTGGCTTGCGGTTACTGGTTGCCGGTACAACGAGGTGGGAACATCTCTCTTTCTTTAGACTCACTATCGCGGTGAAGGCAAAGAAAACAGAGGTGGACTGACCTGGCTATCGAGGCCGATGGTGAAAAGCATGAGGAAGAAGAGCACGGCCCACAGAGGTGAGATGGGCAGTTTGGCCACAGCCTCGGGGTACGCCACGAAGGTCAGGCCAGGACCTGTAACAACGAGACGTGACCATGTACACGTGTGCAAAGCTGTTTGTAACAGGTGTAGTAGGGCGCACTTCGGCGCCACTGCAATTCCAGTCTAGCAACTTCAGCAGCCTTCATTCTCCCCTGGACCAGGACTACTTCCAAATACAGAGCCAGCCACCCTGCTGTCTGCGTGCCCGAATATGTATGTAAAATGTACGTGTTCTTATATGTAATGCCGTCACCAACAGAGCTAACAAAGACAAGAAGGGCAAAGCCCATACGACTCACATGCTTGACCTTGACCTTTGCATGACATTGACCTTCAGGTGACCTTCAAGGTCAAGGTCAAACAACTAAACCTACCAATGACATCATACACTAAGAAATGCTTTACACTTTTTTCCTACCAAAATACATGTGACCTTGACCCAAGGTCAAGGTCATCCAAGGTCATGCAACACAAGCTGTTAATTCAAGACATAGGAAGCACAATGGTGCTTATTGGCACTTTCTACCATGAGATATGGTCACTTTTAGTGGTTCATACCCCATTTTGGTCACATTTCATAAGGGTCAAAGTGACCTTGACCTTGATGATATGTGACCAAATGTGTCTCATGATGAAAGTATAACATGTGCCCCACATAATTGTTAAGTTTGAAACAGTTATCTTCCATAGTTCAGGGTCAAGGTCACTTCAAAATATGTATACAATCCAACTTTGAAGAGCTCCTGTGACCTTGACCTTGAAGCAAGGTCAACCAAACTGGTATCAAAAGATAGGGCTTACTTTGACCTATATACCATAAATAGGTGAGGTATCCAATCTCAAAAACTTTAGAGAAAATTGAGAAAATGTGAAAAATGACTGTTTTTTAGACAACATTTATGGCCCCTGCGACCTTGACCTTGAAGCAAGGACAAGTCACTATGTATGTGTTTTTAGGCCTTGTCATCATACACCATCATGCCAAATTGGGTGTTGATAGATTTAATAGTCTCCGAGAAAAATCCAACGTTAAAGTTTTTCACGGACGCCCGGACGCCCGGACGCCCGGACGGACGACACGGGTGAGTACATAGACTCACTTTTGCTTCGCATGTGAGTCAAAAAAGGAGACTATCACGACGAATAGAGGTGATCTGGTGATCGTGGGTTGTTGTACTAGGTAGGACATGGAGTAATATTATACTGTACATAAGAGCGTGAGAAAAACTGGTCATCACTGGATGTCGTGAAAGAGCAGAGATGAATCATGTATCACATGTATAGGCGGGATAAAATAGCTTTTGATAGAACGCTGTGTAATTTGAACTTCCCAATCCATTATCCACAGGGACTTGAAAGACGACAACATCGTAATTACGTCAATGAGGAGGAACATTGGCCATCATCAGATGCTTTGATAGATTTGAACACAAAGCTGTTATCCAAAATAACGAAGACTGAAATGGACATTGTAGCTCTTGTGTCAAAGCAGAAAACAGCCCATCGCCCGAAGAGGCCTGAACGAAACAGACAGTTGCAAAAATGCCATCGAGAGGTCAGGCTTTGCAATGCAGACTACGGAACAGCTCTGCTGTGAGACACCTACCCTGGGTGACGACGTCCTTGATGTGGACTCCACTCTCATGTGCCATGAAGCCCAGCACTGAGAAGATGACCAGACCGGCAAAGACACTGGTGCCGCAGTTAATCAGGGGCACGATCATAGCATCCCTAGAACAAAGAAGAACTCAATGATAGGAACAGTCAAACTGCAGAAAATAAAAATCCCCCCTCCCCCTATCTGTAGGTAATTTGAATTTGGGTATTGTTCGTTTACACATATTAGTCCATTTAAATATAAACTATTGACTATTTATTATGTATAATATATTGAAAATCAAGTAAAAACGTAGTTGTCACGGAAAACCCGGCGTTTACATCGTCGGCAATATGAAAGTTTTAGCCATGACCACATTTCAAATCCATGTCAATGCAGCATGACAGGGCAGTGATTCAATTCTGCTGACAAGTCCAAGTGTAAATCTGTGAGGATATATAATAACAAGGGCCGGGTGACTCACCTGTATACGTTGTTGTGGAACTTGTTGTAGCTGGACATGGTGATGAGGCCGCCCCAGGCCATGCCCACGGAATAGAAGATTTGGACGGCGGCATCGCCCCACACCTGCAAGATGCACAGATTACAGAGGTTAATAAGTGACTCCTCAGCCTGATCCTCGGGAGATAGCGTTTGACGGTAGAGACTGAAGATGTGCGACCTCGAGGCTGTATGACTATGAGACAGTATGCGTGAGACAAGGTTGAGATTAATTACCAGCATGAACTGCTACAGCATCATTATGATGAATATTGATACAAGTCGAGGTTGTAGATGTAGAAGAGGGAGAAAAGGCAAAAATTATGCTGACAACGATGACACTTGAGGAGGAGGAGGAGGAGGAGGAGGAGGAGGAGGAGGAGGAGGAGGAGGAGGAGGAGGAGGAGGAGGAGGAGGAGGAGGAGGAGGAGGAGGAGGAGGAGGAGGAGGAGGAGGAGGAGTGACAAGTATGTAACCCCTCAAAATGGCATACGTAAAACGAAGCATCAGCGACAACTGTGAGGGTGGGAACAGGACTATAACCCTGACCAGAACAGAGGCAACACGACGGCGAGAAGGCATTGCAATACCAAGTCCTGCCTACCTTGAAAGTAGCTAGTTTCTCCCATTCGGGCACCAGGTAGAAGCGGATGCCGTCAGCAGCTCCAGGCAGAGTGACGCCACGCACCAGCAGGATGATAAGCACCAGGTAGGGGAAGGTGGCCGTCACGTAGACAACCTGCAGCAAACACAGACAGATGCAGTGGTGCCATGATATGCGGGGAAGACGATCGCTGTATATGCATCAGCAAACTGTGATTCTTCCTAATTCTCTGCCATGTCCTTTACAACTGATTTCAACTGTGTCATTAGTAACATAAAATAAAGGAAGGGTAAATGCCGTATTATGCACAGATATGATAGAGGACTAATCTTACATTCGTCAGCCTTTTAATTCCAGATTACTGAAGCCTCGGTCTCTTTCAAAATTATATTGTCTAAAAATGTAGTTTTGAACATCGTATGTATAAACTACCGCTGTTGTCCTTTTTCATTATGACTGCACCTTATCCACAGTATCCGTGCAAATGTCTACAGTTGTGAATGAAAGTACTCAAAGTCAATCATGTAAGGAGTGCAGAACATGAGCAGCATCCTTTTTCCTGTGACTTCCAAGCACACATCCTTTAAGGAACCATCACTTCTCAGTAGTAAACATGGAATTGAGGAAGCTCCTTTTCAGGCGATTTTTGTCTTGTTTGGCACGTCATAGACATTGAACCAACACACACAGTCACACAGAGGGGAAAGTGCATCATAGACATTGAACCAACACACACAGTCACACAGAGGGGAAGGCACGTCATAGACATTGAACCAACACACACAGTCACACAGAGGGGGAGGCACGTCATAGACATTGAACCAACACACACAGTCACACAGAGGGGGAGGCACGTCATAGACATTGAACCAACACACACAGTCACACAGAGGGGAAAGTGCATCGTTGATGTTCACCTTATACACGTACATTCATACTCATTCACCCACACGCTGGGTTACAACACATGATAACGCCACCAAAAGAGTCGGGGCGCTTACCTTGCCCGAGGACTTGATGCCCTTGAACATGCAGAGGAAGACGATGAGCCAGGCCAGGGCCAGGCAGCCCAGCAGAGGCCAGCGGATGCCGCCCAGGTTCTCGATGCCGTCCGTCATCTCCAGCACGTGCTCCCTGCATCACAAAGCACACGGTAGTAAGAGAGTCTCCAGCAGCTAGTGCGATAGGGGGAGGAATAGATGATGGGACGAATGGACAGACGGTAGGTGGAGCGGCAGCCATTTAAAAAAGAGTGTCTCACAAATCTGACATTACTGAATGAGAGTGCGCACAAGGGAGAATCTTGGAGAAGTCTAGTACACGGTCTTCCCAAAATATCAAACATGTATAAAACTTTATTGATTTCTTCTTCTTTGTAAGGGTAAACACATCACTAAAAAAGTACTCACTGCCAGAACTCCTCGCTAGCGGAGACCCAACGGCTCCCGGTGGCATTGGCAGTGACTTTGGCAGTGATGTTGGCGCCGGCCATGGCGGCCATGATGGTGTGGTTGCCTGGCACGGCCGTGGCGTTGGCCATGGTCAGGTTGCGGTCCTTGTTGACCACGCAGAACTCCGTGTTCCAGTCGTTGTCACAGTGCGACCAGGGCAGCAAAGCCCGCATGGACATGAAGAGGTAGTACAGCGTCCAGGTGATGATGATGTTGTAGTAGATGCACACGGTCCCAGAGATGATCACCATGCCGTAGCCCACACCTGCAGAGAGGAAAGAGAGGGTCGAGGTCACGGAAACAAACAACTGCCACCCCACCTCCAAACAGCAAAAGAACGGACGACTTTCTGAAACAGAAATGTTATCTACGTGTTATTTTACCTTGACCCTCTAATACTCTCAGAGTGAAGATCACGCCTAATTACAACCCCTAACGCTTGCAAACTTGGGCGTACACGCCTTCCAGGCCACCGTGGATAGAATGTGTCAGAAATCAGCTACCCCTGAGTTAAGTCACAGTCAAAGCTGTCTAGAGTCACTGTGACTAACGTGACAAACCTTTGCAGGCAATGTTCACAGGAAAGCAAGGAAGGCTTGGGAAGGAATGAAGAAAGACAGGGTGAAGTGAACAAAAGATCTTAAGTCCTATCAGTGACAACGACACACATGACCAGTGCACGGAAAGTTTACTTCTCAGCTGGTACTGACTACCCAGACACCACATGCTGCTGACCTCTGAAGAGGGGAGACATCCTCCAGACGCTGATAGGTGAGAGGCTGGCGAACTGCCCATAGGTCACCTCCAAAAAGAAGAGGGGGAGGCCGCAGATAACCAGGAAAATGACGTAGGGCACCAGGAACGCACCTGTAAGACAAACATTGACATGTTACAAGAACATTCAACAAAAACTTGCAAACTTGAAGTGAGTCCACGCACATTATCAGGCATACGTATTTTTCTCATCCTCGGGGTTAATATGCTTTCATGAAGACAGCTCATAATCACGCGTCTCGGAGGTTGACGGGTTCCCTCAGCACATGTCCTCTGGGTTGTTTAAGTTCACGCCAGTATTTCATGATGGAGAAAATAGGATAGCCATACAGAGGCCTATTAGTGGTTTCAGCAGTTACCGCAGTCATCTCCAAGGGAAGCTTCCTACAGTGCATTCATATCTCTGTACCCTAAGTCAGGTATTCATTCGGTCTATCCCTCTGTGATCCATCTGTCTCAGTCCGCCAGTGCGTCCATTAGTCTCTTTGTGTGAATGTCTGTCTGTCTGTCTGTCTGTCTGTCTGTCTGTCTGTCTGACAGTCTGTCTGGTTGTCTGTCTGTCTATCTGTCTGTCTGTCTGTCTGTCTGTCTGTCTGTCTGTCTGTCTGTCTGACAGTCTGTCTGGTTGTCTGTCTGTCTGTCTGTCTGTCTGTCTGTCTGTCTGTCTGTCTGTCTGTCTGTCTGTCTGTCTCTCTGCCTGCCTGTATGTCTCTCTCTCTTTCTCTCTCTCTCTCTCTCTCTCTCTCTTTCTCTGCCTTTGTCTATCGCCCCCTTCCCACACGCGCGCGCACACACACACACACACACACACACACACACACACACACACACACACGTTTTTCCCGATGCTAAATCAAACAACCATTAAACCGAATCAAATATGCACGCAAACAACCGCTGCAGATGAACACCGTCGCTTTGGACATCTTCCTCATTCCACCCGAATGGGGAGAGCAAGAAGGTTTTGATACTAGACAATGAAAGCCTCTCAGGCTGATGAATCAATCATTCACCTCCACCACTGCGGTAGCACAGGTAGGGAAAACGCCAGATGTTGCCCAGCCCCACGGCATAACCGATGCAGGACAGCAGAAAGTCCATGCGTCCTGACCAGTTGCCTCGCTCGTCTTTCTCCTCCACGGTGCCTGATCTGGAACTGCTGGTATCCGACAGCTCGGTCTCCTTCTCGCAGCTCTGCAACTCACAGAGAAAACAAGTCTTGTAGGCAAGACAGCAGGCGAGTCAAAATCTAATAAGAAGAATAACAATAACAGTAAAAACGATGTTTATATCAAGCCAGACAGAAATCTCTGGATATCGTTTTGGAGAATATCAACCCCAATCACGACTGTGCAGCGCGTTGCAGCAGACGTAGTGATCGCGATGTGAACCCCGGCCATTCCGGGTGACAGCTGTTGACGTCAGGAGCACGACCTAACTGTAGAGTGAGCAAGTCGAAACCCGACACTGGGCGTACAGCGGGGTCTCCTCAGATGGGTGCCTCATCAAGAACCTCTGGTCACGCAGATGTCGATATCTCTCTTAGCACATCCCCATCATGGTGGTGTTGTATGGAAACCTGCAAGGCTGCAGACGACTTCAGCTGGAGTAAACTGAGAACGAAAACTCCCGGTGAGGAAGACCCGCACAAACTACCATGGACCTCAGATGCGGTGATAAAGTAGCTGTAGAGAACAGCGGTAAGCATCGCGCTCTTCTCTTTGAGGAAAGGAATAGGCAAACGGTTAAGTTCACGATGTAGAGAAAGCGTGTGTGCACGTAGACCCAGTGTATTCTGTTAGGAGAGAGAGCATTTCTAAGTGCTGACAAAATCATAGACTTTTCAGTGATTGATCAAGAATCTTCCAGAAGGAGGAATGGCTCACCAACGTTTCTCAGCAAATGGCAAAGGGTTCATGATAACGTAACATAAAGAGAATATGTTTCCCCATACATGTAAACCACAAGAAAACAACGGAACACCTATCTCAGAATTAAAAAACCCAAAACAACTCACCTTCGACATGCAAATCAGTCCCATCTTTCTCTTGAACCACAGAAGAAAACCAAACAGAAAAAGACGTATGAAAATCTTCAAAGGCTTGAGAAATTGTTTTGCTTCAAAGACTGAGAACAACCAGAAAATTGCAGACGCGAGACTCAAGACGTTTAAGCTCTGCCGGGGAGAGACGGGGCGGGGTCGGCTCTATTGCGGAGGGCCGCTATTTAGGGATTTTATTTGGTCAAAAGTTCTTAAGGCCATTTTGATTCTTTTGTCCTAAAACGCCTAAAAACCTATAAAAGTTTTGTTACTTTTTTAAATCTAAAAACAAATATTTTCGGGTTTTACCGATAGCGCTCAGCCTAGGCCGCACCCGCCACTCCGCCTGACTGACTTAGCCTGTCCGGGGAGTTTCACCTACACCCGGACGCGTTACTTTTTGTCACGTTTGTGTCCAACATCAGCGTCGGGCCCTGGAGTTAGGGCGTAGGGACCACCCGTTGAGAGTCAAACGTGGGATGGAGTTAGAATATAAAGCTTCACCCGTTATTGATAAAAACCAAAAAAATTTCTAAGTTTTTTTTTTGTAACAAAACTTTTATGGTTTTTTTAGGCGTTTTAGGACAACAGAATCAAAATGGCCTTAAGAACTTTTGACAACAAAATCCCGCAATAGCGGCCCCCCGCAATAGCGGCCCCCCGCAATAGCGGCCCCTCCCCGACTGGATGAGCAGACTGGCAGGGGAGAAGCAAGGCAAATACATTTATAGAGAGAGAGAGAGACCAGCTCAGGTCAAGTAGAGTCCGGTGCTCGCCAGACCGAAGATGGCGGTGTGCCAGTTGTGGCGTCACTGGGAGGCAGACCAATCAGCAGCAGTCCTGCAGAGCATCTCGTATTGATTACGCTTCTCACCTCTGCCTCGGCAGGATCCTGGCTCCAGGTGAACTCAAGCAACCGGCCGCTAACCAGTTCGCATCAGAGCAAACTCACCAGAAACCAGTCACAGCCTTGAAATGGTTAATGAGCTGCACAAGGCAGAAATACGAGAATGGAAGCATGAGGCCATTAAACTACCCTGGCTTTAGTGCCGGTGCCGTCTAAAGATCTGCCACGGCAGTCTGCAATGCAGTTTCTGATACCGACCTTTGCGGCAGACGACAAGAATATATCTCTTTTACTTGAAGCTAGAGGTACTGAAGTCAATAGGAATTACACCCTGCTGGTTGGTTTTTTGCACGGAATCTGAGGAAGTCCTTCTCTGCCTCCACAGAATTTATCATTATCAATTTTGACAACCTGACGTATACTTGTTGCATTATAGACAGTTTGCAATAATGCCAATGTCCAGCATAACGGAATGTCGTTCCTCTAGATTTGACACGAGTGACATCTAGAAGGAAGTATTGCTGGAAAAACAATTGCTATATGCTTCAGGTTATATATTCTTCAACCTCTACTCTTGTAGCGCAAGCTGTGGCATTCACAAAGAAAAAACCCTCAAACAAAACATTTGACTTAACTAGGTATTTTATAGCAACTGTTACAGCACAAGCCATGAAAATGGAACAAAATAACTATTCTTAAGAATGACAATTTTTAAAATGACAAGATGTTGCAATACAATCAGCTGCATCAACGAAATTTAAAATTCTACGACAATTACTTATCAAATTTTTGCAACTAACTATCCTTTCCGGCAATAATTATTGATGGAAATCAGGGCAAAAATCTTGCCGAGGGTGAGTCGAAGCGTTTTCTACCGGGATTAGGTAGAACTGAAGTTTGCTCGTGCACATAAACGCCTGGTAATGCAGTGCGCACTACTACCGCAATGGACTAACTAGAACTGAAGTCTGCTAAGTTGCTGCAGCGGATTAACTGAGACTGTGTTCATGATATCCTGGCAAGGTCAACGTTCTGACGTCAGGATAAATCCTGCAGGCGTGAAGCACGTGGCACAATGACAGAGACCTGACTCTCATCCGACGATGAAAAACAACACTTGCTGGGTCACAATATGTAAATCCCGCCTCCTTACTCACCCCAATTACGCTTGCAAAATCTTAGAAATGCATTACCACTCCTCCTCCTCCTCCTCCTCCTCCTCCTCCTCCTCCTCCTATTATGGTGAAAAACACTGGCAATCGCTGAGCAAGACGAAATGATACCCGTTACAGAGTGAAATATACAATTACACGTTCAACCTCTGAACCTAAGCAGGTGTCGCTTTGTATGCTCTGATACACGTGTCGGGTGACCCTGACTGACAGGTCTGCGTAAAAACGTGCGTGATGATATCCACACTACATAAAAGAGAGGAAATCCACGTGAGTTTTTTTAACAACGAGATCGATACTCTCATCCGACGATGAAAAACAACACTTGCTGGGTCACAATATGTAAATCCCGCCTCCTTACTCACCCCAATTACGCTTGCAAAATCTTAGAAATGCATTACCACTCCTCCTCCTCCTCCTCCTCCTCCTCCTCCTCCTATTATGGTGAAAAACACTGGCAATCGCTGAGCAAGACGAAATGATACCCGTTACAGAGTGAAATATACAATTACACGTTCAACCTCTGAACCTAAGCAGGTGTCGCTTTGTATGCTCTGATACACGTGTCGGGTGACCCTAGGCTTGTTCATAACAACTCAGCGCTGCATGAGCGCTTAATGTTGGCAATTGAGCGCTTCATTGCTCACCTGAACGCCCCAGAGTTTGTGCAGCGCTTCACTTGTTAAAGGGGAGGTAAATCTTCTGCGCCCCATGTTGTGTTGATAGACGCGAAGAAAATATTTTCTTTGCCACAGACATCGTTTATGCACGTTTACATGTATTCTGCGTGAATAAAGTCCACTACGGTGTCATCCTTACTTGCCATTCTTCGCGCATACAGGGCGCTTGGGGCAAATAAAGCCCGTTCCAGTCCCAAAATGATGTTTCTGAGGGTTATTGTACGCGTCGACGGCCAGTGCGGGATCGAAGACGCCATTTTTTTTTGCTGCAGAATCCCTCTGCTGCACGTCGGATTGGTGATTCACAGCGCTGCGTTGCGCTGAGTGAGCGCTGAGTGAATCGCGCCCCAAATTGCCGTTCAGGAGGGAATCACATTAAGCGCTGAGTAAGCGCAATGAAGCACTGCGCTTTCTGAACTCCCCTCCTGACTGACAGGTCTGCGTAAAAACGTGCGTGATGATATCCACACTACATAAAAGAGAGGAAATCCACGTGAGTTTTTTTAACAACGAGATCGATACGTTGCATGCAGCCCCCTCCCCCCCCCCCCTCCTCCTCCTCCTCCTCAGCTCTTCCTCGGAAGAATAGATGTGCCGGGACAGGCGCACCATAGAAATTGCGGTACAAATGTCTTTTATTATTAAAGAGGATGTAAGCGTGATATCACAATACTTTCAGCAGAAGGAAATCTTAGGTAAGCTAGCTGTTGTTATTGGACTAACGAGAAGAGAAAGTTTGAGAATTTACAAATGTATGCTCGACTGCAACTGTGTGAAGGCAAATGAAAAAAAAGTATCACCGAAAAAAAGGTTACCAAACTGTCTACTCTCCACGAACCCAACGCACCGTTTCATTTTCACACTGTGGCGTGAGCATCAAGTCAGTCGGTATCGCACCCTCAGCAGAACATCAATAACAAAACATGAGCGTTGACAGAAAAACAAAACCCGAAAAACACAGGAAGAAATCGTCTTCTTACCTCGGTTCTTTTGAAGAAGCCCATGCTTGCAGATCAAGAGAACACCGATATTACAGTTGTCTTCTTTGAAATGTAGAAGAATATGATTTCGGAAAATTCACAGGCCTGTCTATGCAAGCGTTGGTCGGCGTACGAGAAGCCTGGGTGTAAGGCGCCACAGTGAGCGAGTTGCCTTATGAAGAGAGGGTGACTTAGGCGGACGAGTCCACTCCGTGTGGGGGTGGCCTGCTTGAAAATTTTCCACTCGCCGGACCCGTGTGCGTCACCTGCTTTTGGCATTAGCGGACCGCCAACGACAACTGACTGGCATCAACTGACCCATAGTCTGCACACGGATAGACTGACCAGTGTTACATAGAACGCGACTGACCGAATCGGCAATGATATCACGAAATGGATTTTGCTCCCTGCTAAGAAAAGATCAATTCCATCCTTGAGACATATGCGTGTGTGCTGCTTTCAATTATGATTCGAACAGTCATAAACAATGGCCGGGGACGCGTTGTCGTCACTTCCGGAGAAGCCACGCGCTTTCAGCCATGATGGTAGGATAGAAAGCGCTGTCTGCTAAACTGTGCTACGGAGACGTGCAACCATGCCGACTTCTTGCTGCATTAAAGATTGCTTCAACAATAAAAAAAAAATACAAAGAAAGAGGAGTCAAACGCTCCTACTACCGTATACCATCAGTTAAAAGCAATCAAGGTCCGATTATGCGAAGGGTTACCGAAGCCAGACGAAGAGAATGGATAAAGAAGATCTACAGAAGAGATCTGACCTTCGAGATAAACACTCGAAAATTTAGAGTCTGCTCGGATCATTTCATATCAGATAAGTGACTGCAATTATTTTTACATCTGATAAACGTCGTATTCAGCTTGCTTGAGGAACGAAAACGAGTTTCATGTTGTTGGCAAGTTTGGCATAGTTTGTTTACAATCATGGAATCCTTCGCAAATCCAAACTAACGAGTACCGGTACTTTGCCAGTACCTTAGAAAGGTCACACAAAAAAAGAAAAACGTATCAGCACTAGCTGTATGCCTGTAAGTGTAAAAATGGTCAGTTATTAATATAATCGGTGATTTTAGTTGTCATGAAACTTTTTTTTGTGATTTAATGCCATTTTCTTGTCATCATCGACCCAATGGTTACGCTGAGTGCGGCCTGCGGGTAAGTTGATCCATCGACTCGATGATCCTGAATTTTCGGTCTTCGCCAGATCAGGGAAACGAAATTGTCAATTCAAGCCAGAACTAAACAGGTATCTGCTGCCACTCATTCGAGCTTTACATGAAACATTATATCACACTAGTTCGATCGTCTACTGGCGTAGTGGCTATGGTTCGATCGTGTTCGTCTGCGCGGTACGTACGGTGTGGTTTGTTTACATATCTTCTGTGGGTTTTGTGCAGAAACTATACGTTATAATAGTCTATTATGAGTATTTTCGATTAGATTTTGATCTAATTAAACTTTTTGTGTGCTTTAATGCAATCCTTTTGCCACGATCTAGCGATAATCACTCCTCAACACAGACCCGAAACATACCTCGACATATAGCACCGGAAGTTTTCTAACCTACCATCATGGCGGCAGCTGCTAATTACCATATGACCCCTAGTGAACTCTTCCCCGGCCATAGAAACAGCAGCATTCGAAGACACGTACGTGGTTTCGATGAAAATGCGAGTTCAGGAGAGTTGCATCTGTTTCAAGATTCTGCATCACAAATGTAAACAGCTATCATCAGAGGGAGAACAGATGCGCAGTGAAAAATTCATTAGATTTCCAAAGCAGTGCTACAGAATTGTTCGTTTTGAAGCAAGAATTAAAGGAATGATATGACAAAGAAGAGGGGAAGAAAGAGGACGCTACAGGAGGGAAAAAAAGTGGAAAGAGGAGGAGGAAGAGGAGGAGCATTAAGGGTAAGAAGGAAGAGAAGCAGGAGGAGCAGAAGTAGAAGAAACAGAAGCAGCAGAAGCAGTCTTGAACAGGAGGTACAGGACAAGCAGCAGCAGCAGCAACAACAATAGCAACAACGACGACGACGACGACGACAGAAGTAGCGAGAGTAGGAGGAGCAGAGGAAGCATTGACAGAAGAGGCGGAAGCATTAGGGGAGAGAAAAGTAGAGAGAGGAGTAGGAGCAGGAACGTGAGCAGGAGCAGGAGCAGAAGCAGCAATGGTGGCAGTAGCAGTAGTGGCAGCAGCAGCAGCAGTAGGAGCAGCAGCAGCAGCAGCAGCAGTCGAAGCGGCTGCAGCAGTAGCAGCAGCAGAAGTGGCAGTCGTAGGAGAAGCAACAGCAGCGGCGGCAGCGGCAGCAGCAGCAGTAGTGGCAGCAGCAGAAGTAGCAGTCTTAGGAGAATGTAAATAATATGTAAATCCCGTCTCCTTACTCACCCCAATTACGCTTGCAAAATCTGAGAAATGCGCGCAGAGAGATAGAGAGAGAGAGAGAGAGAGAGAGAGAGAGAGAGAGAGAGAGAGAGAGAGAGAGAGAGAGAGCAACGAACGAACAACTTTATAGTATGAGTCCTCTGCTGGGGACAATAGAACTCAGATCGGAATCAACAACGACATTAAAAGTGACTTCTGTCATTTGCATGACTATCTGTCTTCTATTAAATGCATGATATAAATAAGTTCTCCTAGATCTAAAGATGTGTGTGTGTGTGTCATAGTTTGTAATAGCATAAATATCATTCTGTCAAGAAAAGAAAAGCCAAGGCAAACATCAAGTATTTATTCTTCAGTCTTCGTAAGCTGGACAAGTGAAGAGAAAGTGTGCTTCAACTTCTACATTTTCACAGAAACTTGGACATGTAAGTGTACCAAGTTGTTGGTATCGGTATCGATGGACACGTATTCCACTTGTTCCTAAACTAAATCGAATTTACAAGTTACTGAGGATCGGTTTTTTTCGAGATCGTACACACATTGCTCCAAATTATAATGTGTTTTGAACATCACGAAAAGGGAGAATCTCCCTCCCTCAAGCAAGTCATAATTCAATAAAACTGTTATTATAGTCGTGCTAGAAAAGGCATGTTAGTTTGGGGAGAGAGATAGAGAGAGAGAGAGAGAGAGAGGACACAGAGAAAGAGAGAGAGAGATAGACAGAGAGAGAAATACAAAGAGAGAGAGAAAGAGAGAGAAATAGAGAAAGAGAGAGAGAGAAAGAGAGAGAGAGAGAAAGAGAGAGAGACAGAGAGAGACATAGAGACAGAGAGACAGAGAGAGAGAAAGAGAGAGAGAAAGAGAGAGAGAGAGAAAGAGAGAGAGAAATACAAAGAGAGAGAGAAAGAGAGAGAAATAGAGAAAGAGAGAGAAAGAGAGAGAGAAAGAGAGAGGAAAGAGAGAGAGATAGAGAGAGAGCGAGAGAGCGAGAGAGAAAGAGAGAAGGGGGGGGGGAGGGGAGGAGAGGGGTGGAGAAGATGAGAAAGTGAGGAGGAAAGTCATTAAAGCAAATAAGTAAAGGAAGATAAGGAGGAAGAGGGCACTGGCAAAGGAAGAACGCAAAGAAAGCAGGATCTGAAGAATGGGAGGAGCAAATGAAGCTGGATGGAGAAAAACTGAACACAAGTGGAACACATTACTGAACAGAGCACAGGTTGAAAAGGAAAGATTACTTCATCATTGCCATCCGGCTCTTTTACTCTAGAGTCTCCAGTGACTGCTATGGGATTTTCAGAACGAGGCGTCTGCGCCATCTTGTTTCGTCACGATGAAAGTTCGTCAATCTGTCCGGCATCTTGGAGGATTTTGAAATCATCTTTCTCCAGGTCGAGACACTACATGCTCATCTCCTTCACCTCTCCTGACTCATGAGTGACGTCTAGTTCAGTGATGTGATGACGTACTTAAGGAAGTTCGAGCAGTGCCCCCTATGTATTTATTTTCACTTTCGAGGATGGGGGTTGAGAGTGAGCTTTAGGAGGGTGGATAAACAGGAGCGGACGGGGGGGGTTCCGAGGTTTCCGGAACCCCCCCCCCAACAGAAACAAAACCTTTAAAAAACACACACAAAAAACCAACTATTTTTACTAGTAACAAAACGTGGTGCATGAAAGTGGTAATGATGACTATCAGAATGCGTGTGATTGGAATATTTTGCAGTGAAAAGGTCACACACATACACCCGCTCTTATGTTTGGGCTGAGACTGAAGCGCACCAATAGGGTCGCCCTCCTGGCCCTCCCCCCCCCCCCCCCCCCCCCCCCCTCCCCCCGCTCTCACGTTTGGGCTGAGGCTCAAGCGCACCAATAGGGTCGACCTCCCGGCACCCCCCCCCCCTCCCACCCCCACCCCCCCACCCCCGCTCTCACGATTCAGCTGAGGTTCAAGCGGACCGAAAGGGCCGTTCTCCTCCCCACCCCCCCTCCCCTCCCCGCTCTCACGTTCCGGTTGAGCTCGAAGCGCTCCTATAGGGTCGTTATTCGCCCCCCCCCCCCCCCCCCCCCCCCGCTTTCACGTTTCGGTTGAGCCTTGTAACACA
>JAWQFJ010004648.1:0-22500 GCA_034096865.1 Theodoxus fluviatilis | reverse complement strand
GGCTGTTTCATTGGAAATGTTGTAGCTAGAATATACCATAGGGGATTTCGCTTGTTACGCTATTAAGTACATGTATGATGTCATTTCCAAGAACAATTACTGCTCAAAGGTGGACTGTAACGTACGAGTCGAAATTGCTCGCATTTGTTCATCCGAAGTTCTCGCTTGCCACTCTTGAAAGACATAGACTAGACTTTTTTTAAATTAAATAATTTTATTTACAGAAAGAAAGAAACAGAGGGGTGGGTGGGGGATGGAGGCATACACAGTAGTTCTTATCAACATCGATCATCAGCGTCAATCATCAACATCAATCATAGCGCCAATATTCAGCATCGCTCATCAGCGTCCATCATCAGCATTAATCATCAGCGTCAATCATCAATCATCATAAATAAAAAGAACAGCAAAGGAGAAAGTCTACTGAGTGGTCGAGGGTGTGTGGGAAGGGGTGGGGTTTATATATATTTTTTCTTAATAGGGGGGTGGGGTGGGGGTTATCTCCTTCTAGCCGAAAATAAGAACGAAAGAGAAGGAGATGTATTATAAGTTGTTAAGAGAGAAAGAGTGAGAGAGACTAGACTTTGTAAACTGAGAAAAGTACTAAGCCGTTTACACAGAATTTTGCATATAACTGACCATCTGGCGCTGTCTTTCCTGTCATAGAGAGGATGAAGAGGACAAGAATGTTGTGTTGGAATGTGTAAACTGCGTGAAAAATACATGATTCATTCTCTCTTCTGAACAGTTGCCAAGAAATGGGTGACTTTATGGCTACAACAGAAACCCAAGTGATCAGTGATGTATAGCTAACAACACATATCCACATTGCACCTACCTGCAGTATCGACGCTGTCCAATCCCATGTAACTCTTCATTCAGTTAATGTGTTCAGAATATAAGTATTGTAACTGCAATTCTTCCGCTCAAACGGTTGTTCCGTCAGTCGAATGTTCGTTCGTTTGTTCTTTGGCTCGTTCGTTCGTTTAATTGTTCGTTCGTTCCTTCATACGTTCATACGCTCGTTCATTCGTTTGTTCCTTCCTTTGTTGGTGCTTGTTCGTCCGTCTGCACAGTGCTGAGCCACCTGCTAAGAGGGAAACCTCGAGTCTGCTGGAACCGCTGTCAGTTTCCTGTTCGTGCAGGGCTCCCAGGAAACACCCACACTTCCACACTGCTCCCAGCCTGCCTGTACTGCATGTGGGAACGCCCACACCCCGGGCGGGTTAAAAAGGAGGTTGGCACAGGCTGTCAAGAGTGGACCATCAGGAGGATTCCACAACAACCAAACAAAACAAGTAGACCTGTGTCAATACATACTGGCTGGCAGAGCAATGGCTGTCAAGCAGGGACGCACACACACACACACACACACACACACACACACACACACACACACACACACACAATTACAAACACATACACACAAATACATACACATACATGTATTTACATGTATGTCCTCTCCGACAATGTCTCTCCACAGCAGAACCCTGCAGATCATACACACCACCGCACGAGGATTCCCCCCCCCCCCCCCCCCCCCCCCCCCCCCCCCCCTGTCAGATTGCATGTTACCCTTGGCAACACGCAACGTCCTTTGTGAGCGAGTTAGCAGGTCAGAGCAGAGTTGAAAAAAAAATCCTAGACTTTGCCACAATACAAGGTCCTGGGAATTTTCCAGCCACACGGAAATTTCCCATCGCCGTCAGGTGACCAATGAACTCCGCCTGCCAGGAGGGGCTCTGCTCATTTCGTTTTGAGGGGAGAAGCTGAGGGTCATTCATGAAAATCATTAAAGGGACGCAACTCCCCAGCCCGCATACTGCGGAGAGAACGACAGAGTTACCTCCATGGAAACCAGTGGCTGTAATAATTATACATCATTGTGTACTACAGTATCGCGATCGTAGTCTTGTTTTTATTATAGTCTCGCATTAACAGCCACGGAGACGAGACTGGAAACGAAGTTTATCATTTGTTGGAAATGAAAAATGTAAACATGACGTGCCCTGGAAGAACGGCATGGCACTTCATATTAGCTGCTGTATTATTGTATATGAATTATAATGCCAAAGGCTACTGTTTCCGTCTAGTTTTCTGCGTCCTTGTGTTGATGACGCTAGTAGTATACGTTTGTTGCTGCAGTAGCAAAAGTGGTAGCAGTATCAATAATAGCGCAGCATAGCAGCATTCACGGACACTGCAACGGCTGACAATTACCACAGCAACAACAGTGGAAACTGCCAAAACAAGTGCGATATGGCGCCATTTCCCCCGCCAGCTTCTGTAGGTGAAATGAGAAGCTGTATGTGAGTTTGAAGCCATTAGTGGTGTCAGCAACAAGAAGCAGTGGAAGCGGATGATGATTTCGACGATGACGACAGCAAAAAGCTGCTGGTGCTGCTGCTACTTTTTGAACCACTATTTTTTCTACTGCTACTACTACTCATACTACGACGCCTCCTACTCTTCTACTACAATCATCAACAGTAGCACCGTGTTGTCCAGAAATGCTGATCATCCTAGCAGGTAATAAATAAGTCCACATATAGATACGAGTAACGATGGCAAAATCATATGTACAAATTACACAAGTAGGCCTACCAGCATTGCAGGCAGCTGAAAAGGCTCAGTTTATCATTAGACATCACTTCTCATGAGTACAAAACTAAAATAATACACATGTAATAAAAGTGAATTGATACAGTGGAATAATAGGATTGATACAACATTAACCTGTGCACAATGTTGAAAGTTCTTCCATTTCAGGAAAGCATTGTGCATTGTGTGAATCAGGAGAGTCTTGAGGCATCTTCTATAGAAGAAGATGACAACAGAGCCTTGTTTTTCTGACACTTTAAGGTATATAGATTTGCAAAGTTTAGACCACAAACAGAAATTGCTGTTTGAACACGCCGGTCTTTCTGTGTCTCTGTGTAGAGATTTTGAGACACGGAATGCACAATCTTGTTGACTGATGTATTTAATTGTATGGGGTCCGATACATAGGCGAAAGCGACTCCAACTCAGTAGTTGTACATCGCGCACTACAATTTGAATTCAAGTCTTTAGTTTCAAGTGAGCCAGTGCAGATCACATTGGATAGGCAATTCGTGTTCACATGCTTTCGTTTTGGTCATCAACCTTGCCGGAGTCATGCGAGTTGTTTTTTAGGCTGTCCCTATAGAGGAAGGTTGCAGTGATCTGGTCTACATGCTAGAGGTTACTGATGACTGCACTTGCTGCGGAGTGGCTTTGATGTCACCGCACTCTCTAGTTTTCCCTGTGCTCTGGAGATGGCAACCGGCAGATATGCAAACATTGCATTAACACCAATAAGTCTATCTAGAAGCAAAAGCTTTGAGTCCATGAAAATAACAACATTTCGGACGAGTGCGAATCCTATGAGTTTTGGTCATCACAGTCTGAGATCCCAATTGCAGTTTTAGCAGTGACCCGTAGCTCTGTTTTCGCAACATTTCATTTAGGAAGGTTGGTTTCCATCCATTTTCTCAGCTCACCCGCAGCTTTCCAATAATACTTTTTTCACTCCGCAAGCTACTTAAGACTCGTTGTTATCTGCAAACGAGTGAATTTGTAGTCCACGCTTTCTGAAGTTGACCGATAAAATCAGTGCAGTACAAAGACTTTGAAAGTTAAGACCTAAAGATGGAACCTTAGGGTACTCCGAAAGTCACGTTTTTTGACGTTGAGAAAACAGGATCTATGGATGGATTTTTACGGCCTATCAACTTTTGAAGGCTAAGTAAGGCCATGTATCGTACAGTCACTCATAAACTAGTTACAATAAGCGTAAGTCATGTAACAATTTCCCTAGTTATTTGCCGTTTACAAATCGCGCGGTTAAGAGAACAGTGTGTATAGGTCATTCTCATTAACGTACCCTGCAGGAGTTATCCTCGGCGCTCTCTGTCGAAAAACAACGCGTTAGGCAGAACCACCTAGTTCCGGTCGATTCTCGAAGCGTCTGCTAGATCGCTCAAAGTACATGTATGTGGGGGTGGAAAACAGTACTGTGTCATGTAAAGCTCGAATGAGTAGCAGCAGATAACTTTTTAGTTCTGGCTTGAATTGACAATTTCGTTTCCCTGGTCTGGCGGGGACCGAAAATTCACTCTCATCCAGTCGATGACTCGGGTGAGTGATCAAATTGCCCCCACGGCGTAATGTATAGGCCCAACTTGTAAGATCGGATCGATGATGACAAGAAAATGGCATTAAAACACACAAAAAGTTTCATTACAACTAAATTCACCAATTATATTAATAACTGACCATTTTTACACTTACAGCTAGTACTCAAACTTTACAACGCAAACTAAACACACCTGCGGGGAGTGTCGTGGTCTCGCATCAAAACTCAATGCACGAGTGATCGTTTCACTATCTGATCCGACATGGTATTCCAGCAAACAAGCAACTACTGCAACTTCATGAAGTTATTGAACTCTCAAAGTGTGATGTCAGACATCGATTGACCGATCGAGTTAGACTGCAGCTGCCGGTTGCATTCTCGAACATTTCGTCTGCACTGAACACTATAGATCGCTCAACTTAAGTATGTGGGGGTGGAAAACAGTACTGTGTCATTTGCCATTACCATCGTGGCAAAATTATTGATGGAAAAGTTGTCAAGCTACATGGCATTCCAGCAAACAAGCAACTACTGCAACTTCATGAAGTTATTGAAATCTCAAAGTGTGATGTCAGACATCGATTGACAGATCGAGTTCGACTGCAGCTGCCGAATAAAAGTTCAAACGTAAGCGCTGCTCTCAAGCTCGTTTAAGTTGCTTGTGATCGTTTCGCTATCTGATCCGACAATAATTACTTAACATTGATATCAAAAGCACTATTCAAAATTTTGGCTGGTGATCTACCCCGCACAACTAAAATCTACGGTTAATATCATCTCCACAAGCCGAACTACGTGAAGTTATACATTACGCCTAGTGCGCGCAAGTTGACTGACTCGATGATAGTGAATTTTCGGTCCTCGCCAGACCAGGGAAACGAAATTGTCAATTCAAGCCAGAACTAAACAGTTATCTGCTGCTACTCAGTCGAGCTTTACGTGAAACATTATATCACACTAGCTCGATCGTCTGCTGGCGTAGTGACTATGGTTCGATCGCGTTCGTCTGCTAGCCAGCTAATTACGTACGGTGAGGTTTGTTTACTTATCTTCTGTGGGTTTGATGCATAAAGTATACGTTAAAACAATCTAATATGACTATTTTCGATTAGATTTTAATCTAATTAATCTTTTTGCATGCTTTACTGTCATCCTTTTGCCACGATCTAGCGATCATTCCATGAGCTTCTATGTTTACCAGTCTACCGGAACTAGTGGAAGTAAAGGGACGAAACTCGGGCTGAATTTCCGTTTCAGAAGCGAGAATGTCCTATAGGGTTGAGATTTTTATGAAAGGATTTAATCCATTCCAGAGCGTTCCCCATATTTTGTTCAGATATGACCATCTTTTGTAGATCGCCCTCTTCTCAAAATTAATGGAGGTATTTATAGAGCCAGAGATTAGCAACAGTTTTTTGTCAACATGAGCTGGCATATCCGGTGAGAAGGGGAGAAGGTGTGCTGGGAGTTATGCTGTGAGTGGTGCACGGTGGTGGTGGTGGTGGTGACGGCGGTGGTGGTGGTGATGGTGGTGGTGGTGGAGGTGGTGGTGATGGTGGTGGTGGTGATGGTGGCGGTGGTGGTGGTGATGGTGATGGTGGTGGTGGTGGTGGTGATGGTGGCGGTGGTAGTGGTGGTGGTGATGGTGGCGATTGTGGTGGTGATTGTTGTGGTTGTGTGGGTTGTTGTGGTGGTGATGGTGGTGTTGGTTGTAGTGGTGATGATGTGGCGGTGGTGATGGTGATTGTGATGGTGTGAGTGTGCGTGTGTGTGTGTGTGTGTGTGCGTGCGTGTGTGCTTGCGTGTATGTATGCGTCAGTGTACGTGTGTGTGTGTGTGCGTGCGTGAGTGTGTATGGTGGGTTTTTTTAGAGAAGGGGGCCGGGGTTGGGGGGGGGGGGGGGGGGGGGAGAGGGCAAGCAGACAGATAGGCAGTCACACACACACGTACACACGTGGAGACACACACACACGTAGGCTACACCCAGACACACGCATGCAGACACACACAAATACACACACACATACACAGACAGATAATTAAACGCCCACGCATGCATACACACACACACACGCACGCACACACACACACACACACACACACACACACAAACACACACACACACAAACACACACACACACACACACACGAACGAACACACACACACACACACACACACGCACGCACACACATACGCACGCACACACACACACACACACACACACGCACGCACGCACACACACGTACACACACACACACACACACACACACACACACACACACACACACACACACACACACACACACAGAGTTTGAAATATTCAAACTGGATGAGATGGGAAGATTCCATTCTTACTCGCCTAAATTCATATCTTATTTAACCAGTGGAATGTGGACAAAACATAAAATGAAATAACAAGTTCATACTAAAACGATCCATAGTGGAACTTTTGCGGAAATCATACGAGAGATAAAAACGCGGCTTCCTCATACGACGGGAAAAGTAAAAATAGCGACAGGCGAAATTAAATGGACAGAAGATTGACATGTACAACACACATTCGGAACGGCTCGATCGATGCATGCATCATCAGCGAAAGCCTCTGCCTACGAGGTTTGCGGGACACTCGTACTCCAGCACTGCATGATGACCAAGTGTCGTCAGCTGAAAAAAGTGGGCATAAAACAGTCATAGCACTGCGTGCTGTTGTAAAGTCGGGACAAAACAAAGGCTGGGAGAAATCGCCAATCGGATTCTCAACTGTCATTCAGCGCGGCTGAAACTAGAGGGGAGTTCAGAAGGCGCAGTGCTTCATTGCGCTTACTCAGCGCTTAATGTGATTCACTCCTGAACGGCAATTTGGGGCGCGATTCACTCAGCGCTCACTCAGCGCAACGCAGCGCTGTGAATCACCAATCCGACGTGCAGCAGTAGGATTTCGCAGCAAAACAAAATGGCGTCTTCGATCCCGCACTGGCCGTCGACGCGTACAATAACCCTCAGAAACATCATTTTGGGACTGGAACGGGCTTTATTTGCCCCAAGCGCCCTGTATGCGCGAAGAATGGCAAGTAAGGATGACACCGTAGTGGACTTTATTCATGCAGAATACATGTAAACGTGCATAAACGATGTCTGTGGCAAAGAAAATATTTTCTTCGCGTCTATCAACACAACATGGGGCGCAGAAGATTTACCTCCCCTTTAACAAGTGAAGCGCTGCACAAAATCTGGGGCGTTCAGGTGAGCAATGAAGCGCTCAATTGCCAACATTAAGCGCTCATGCAGCGCGGAGTTCTTCTGAACAAGCCTAGAACGTTCAGAATGCTCAACTGTCTCGGTTTCCGAACAAAGTATGGGTGCCGACTCAGGGGAGGCAACACAAAGAGAGCTGTCTCGCGTAGTGTGGTTATCTCCCTTGAGACCAGTTCCTTGCTGTCGCAGCTCTCTCTCTCTCTCTCTCTCTCTCTCTCTCTCTCTCTCTCTCTCTCTCTCTCTCTCTCTCTCTCTCTCTCTCTCTCTCTCTTATGTTCCCCCGTTTTGCTATGAAACTTTTACAACTATTTTGCAGGGGTGAGTGCGTGGGTTAAAAGTAATTCAGCGATTTACATTTCTGTGCATTCAACGAGATGGAACAGTAAAAATATCACTGCTTGAAGTAATGTTTATCTGGAAGAAACTCACAAACGTTTATGGCTATAAGGTGCCTTCGGTTTCTTTCTTTCTTTAATTCTAAAAACCTCATACCTCCACTTCGCACCCGTCTCTATACCCAACTTTACCATCCGTTATGCCCCATAATCCGAGTTTGAATAAAGTTTATCAATGTGTTCAGACCGTCAGTAATCATCTTTGAAGAACAAAAAAGGCAGATAGAAACCCTGTCAGATGCAAGATTTTCTCTCATTAGTGTATCATACGGCCAGAGCCTTCTAATGTTCCCCTATCAGCTGGAAACCCTGGCTGCCGAGCTTTCAGGACCTGCTCCAGTAGCTCAGCCAGGGGCAGCCATATGCAGCCATAGAGACAGGGGTCATTGGGACAGGGTCAGATCATTGGTCAGGGTTAGTGAGCTTTGTTGCTCATTGACAAGGGTTACAGCATGATGATGATGATGGTGATGATGATGATGGTGATGGTGGTGGTGGTGATTATGACGTTGCTGATGCTGATGCTGATGATGGTGAGTGATGATGATGATGATAATGATGATGATAATGATGACAGACGCACATTTATTATTATTTATATTTATATAGTGTTTTTATAAACAGTTTAAAGTTCACAGCACTTTACATACAATAAATCTATGTATAGAGAATAAAAAGACAAGTATACACCCAACTTTGTACACAAAGGAATAATGACATTTACAGATCACTAAAAGAAAACTGAGGGGAGATACACTAATGAAGAGAGAGATTGAAAAAAGAGGGAAAAAGTTACTATTTTATCTTTGCAACCAGAGCCGCAGGGCGAGTCGACACAACTTTCACTGGTGACCAGGGATTGAAATGCACCAATGTCTCAATATTTTGTCAGACTCTGTTGGTATGGATGGGTGGATGGATGGATGGATGGATGGATGGATGGACAGAACAATGGGTGGATGGATGGATAAATATGATTAACCATTCTTTGCAAGCTGTAAGGGCCATTCACTACCAACATTCTTTGCAAGCTGTAAGGCCATTCACTACCCAAATTACTTATATTCTTTGGAATAAATGTGACCGTCCATGGATAACCGAGGGTGAAATACTAAAAACGACAGAATCATATTTTTCAACTACCAAATTATAAATCCAAGAGAACACAGAATGTTTATAGCCCATTTTCATAATCAATGTTTTGTTTTTGTATGAAGCTACAGAAAATACAGTAATATAGCCTCCTGCCATGTTTTGTGGGTGTTCACTCAAAAGCCCTTTCAGGGAGGGAGGGAGGGATGGGTGGATGGGTGGAGGGAGGGAGGGAGGGAGGGATTGATGGGTGGTTGGAGTTTTACAGCATATCAGCCTTTGTAGGCTATGTAAGGCCGTTGAGCAAGAAAAATCATGAGAATAAAGTAGAAATCAAGTCACAATGTCCCTAGTTATTAGCTTCTTGTGAATCATGAAGGGAACCCCCCCCCCCCCCCCCCCAGTCCACAGGGGGCCCCTTTTAGGGACTCTAGCCCTGTTTATTCATGCCTGATTGCAGGGGTGACAACTCCACTACTCCTAGTCATATGCCCCTTACAACTGACAAGGCGAGACCAGGTGGGTCTATTCTGACCCCCAGCCCACAGGGGCCCCTTTTAGGGACTCTAGCCCTGTTTATTCATGCCTGATTGCAGGGGTGACTCCACTACTCCTAGTCATGACCCTTACAACTGACAAGGGGCCCAGGTGGGTCTATTCTGACCCCCAGCCCACAGGGGCCCCTTTTAGGGACTCTAGCCCTGTTTATTCATGCCTGATTGCAGGGGTGACTCCACTACTCCTAGTCATGACCCTTACAACTGACAAGGCGAGACCAGGTGGGTCTATTCTGACCCCCAGTCCACAGGGGGCCCCTTTTAGGGACTCTAGCCCTGTTTATTCATGCCTGATTGCAGGGGTGACTCCACTACTCCTAGTCATGACCCTTACAACTGACAAGGGGCCCAGGTGGCTCTATTCCAACACCCAGGCCACAAATGGTGCTTGTCAGTTCACAATATGTTTTAATTAAGACTGCAGAATGCTGAGAGTAGGCTGTGTCTACTGGGAAATTCTGCTTCCCAGATACACACTACAACTCAAGGTGCAAGCTCTTCATGCACAATGTCATATCACATATGTGTGTGTGTTTCTTATCAATTGTAAGACTGAAGGGAAAAAATCATACAGTAATACCAATATCTGTGGATGCAGGTACATTACTTGCATGGTGTTAGTCCTAGAATGGTTTTTATTTCAGTGCAGTCTGCAATGATAGAAAGAGCTGTAAGGGCTCTTCAAAGAAGGATGTTGGTTGGTTGGTTGGTTGGTGTTTCATGGCCTATCAGCCCTAGCAGGCCATCAAACACGAATATCTTTAGAACAGTCTGGAGTAAACACTAATCAAGTCACGGTGTCCCTAGTTATTCGCCTCTTACGAATCGCGTAGGGAGACGCGGTGGGTCCCAAACCCACAGGGGGATCTTCAAAGAAGGAAAATTTTAAAACCAAAGTCATATAGTACTTTTATTTCAAGAAGGGGAAAAATCAAACAAGTGAGCAACACGTTAAGTACCTGGATTGGCACAAGGGCGCTTCTAATACTTGCATGCATGTACATAATTATGCTGCAGCAAGCATGTACATAATTATGCTGCAGCATGCATGTACATAATTATACTGCAGCATACATGTATTTTGAAGACAGGCAAAAGGTGTTGCAACATGTCAAGGATGCATAGTGAAATGATTTCAATATTAGACATAGCTTGACAAAGGCACATATTGGTTACAGTTTGTTTCCCTTCAAACCAAGCACAGGGATGTCATGAAATAAAGACATTAAGTAAACAAGTCTGAAATTGTGGCAGTGTGTAGAGTACATCACATTTTACATACATATGGCATTACTGCAAATAGTTATGACAACATCACCACAACAAGAAGGGCAAAGCCCATACGACTCACATGCTTGACCGTGACCTTCAGTGACCTTCAAGGTCAAGGTCAAACAACTAAACCTAGCAATGACATCATACACTAAGAAATGATTTACACATTTTTTCCTACCAAAAATACACGTGACCTTGACCCAAGGTCAAGGTCATCCAAGGTCATGCAACACAAAGCTCTTAATTCAAGACATAGGAAGCACAATGGTGCTTATTGGCACTTTCTACCATGAGATATGGTCAATTTTAGTGGTTCACTACCACATTTTGGTCACATTTCATAAGGGTCAAAGTGACCTTGACCTTCATGATATGTGACCAAATGTGTCTCATGATGAAAGTATAACATGTGCCCCACATAATTATTAAGTTTGAAACAGTTATCTGCCATAGTTCAGGGTCAAGGTCACTTCAAAATATGTATACAATCCAACTTTGAAGAGCTCCTGTGACCTTGACCTTGAAGCAAGGTCAACCAAACTGGTATCAATAGATAGGGCTTGCTTTGACCTATATAGCACTTGTAGCTAAGGTTGCCATTCTCAATAACGTGGGAGAAAATTGGGAAAATGTGAAAAATGACTGTTTTTGAGACCACATTTATGGCTCCTGTGACCTTGACCTTGAAGCAAGGTCAAGTCACTATGTATGTTTTTTGAGGCCTTGTCATCATACACCATCATGCCACATTTGGTGTTGATAGACTTAATAGCCTTTAGAAAAATCCAACGTTTAAGTTTTTTACGCCCGGACGGACGCCCGGACGGACGACGCGGCTGAGTACATAGACTCACTTTTGCTTCGCATGTGAGTCAAAAATCACAGCATGATTCTTAGCAGTCAAATGTGAAGACAATGCAAACACAAATGCAGGATCTGTGATTAAGTAAATGACTAGTCAACAACTCAAAACTGCTCAAGTGTTTGAAAATATAAGAAAACAGCATAGTCTGCATTGCTAATATAGAAGCAGCAGAGAACCAAAACTGAACCTAAAATGGTGTGTCAAAAGAAGTTCTAAACAGAGGAACAGATTCAGTGGACTAACAGAAGTCCCCAAAACGTGGCCAGCACCGCTGGGAATGGGACAAAGGTTCTATCTACAGTGAATTATTGCCCACATAAGGGGCTGGGAATGGGACAAAGGTTCTAGCTACAGTGAATTATTGCCCACATAAGGGGCTGGGAATGGGACAAAGGTTCTAGCTACAGTGAATTATTGCCCACATAAGGGGCTGGGAATGGGACAAAGGTTCTATCTACAGTGAATTATTGCCCACATAAGGGGCTGGGAATGGGACAAAGGTTCTAGCTACAGTGAATTATTGCCCACATAGGGGTCTGGGAATGGGACAAAGGTTCTACTTCTAGCTACAGTGAATTATTCCCCACATAAGGGGCTGGGAATGGGACAAAGGTTCTAGCTACAGTGAATTATTCCCCACATAAGGGGCTGGGAATGGGACAAAGGTTCTAGCTACAGTGAATTATTCCCCACGTAAGGGGCTGGGAATGGGACAAAGGTTCTAGCTACAGTGAATTATTGCCCACATAAGGGGCTGGGAATGGGACAAAGGTTCTATCTACAGTGAATTATTCCCCACATAAGGGGCTGGGAATGGGACAAAGGTTCTATCTACAGTGAATTATTGCCCACATAAGGGGCTGGGAATGGGACAAAGGTTCTATCTACAGTGAATTATTCCCCACATAAGGGGCTGGGAATGGGACAAAGGTTCTATCTACAGTGAATTATTGCCCACATAAGGGGCTGGGAATGGGACAAAGGTTCTATCTACAGTGAATTATTCCCCACATAAGGGGCTGGGAATGGGACAAAGGTTCTACTTCTAGCTACAGTGAATTATTGCTCACATAAGGGGCTCGGAATGGGACAAAGGTTCTAGCTACAGTGAATTATTGCCCACATAAGGGGCTGGGAATGGGACAAAGGTTCTAGCTACAGTGAATTATTGCCCACATAGGGGTCTCTAACTGCTCTGCACTTTACCTCCTATTTGTTGGCCCATATGATCAATCCTGTACTGGCACCCGATGACAAGCAGGGCCACAAAGGACGACACAGTCAGACACTAGCACCATCTCACGCCCTGGGCAGATGTCAGAGCTGATGCAGACTCCTAGTTGCATACAAGGGTCCATTGCACTACAGTGTGTCCTCACTGCCCTCACAGGTACTCAGTTTTACTCCTGGGAGGGGAGAGGCAGTGCAAGTAGGGCACCCAGCTGGAGGATGCGACTCCAATAAGCTTTGGACACAGCCTCCCACAGCTGCCAGCAAAGGTGAACAAGAGCTGAAACTGCTGGACTAGCGACAAAACACCAACTTTTCAGACTTGCATGAATGCCCCCCATCGCGTGACTGTGGCAATGCCATAAATCTACAACAAGGTGGTCGGGATGCTTTCATTTTGACATGCTTTCTGTGATAGCTGACAGTCTGAAGGAGTGAAATTACTGGACAATCAATGCTAGACCAGCCCAGTCACCACATGACGCTGCAGCACAGTTTCCCATTCCCCGGCACAAGAGTACCAAGATGGTTTTCATGTTTCATCTTGGTCTTTTCAATCTTTTATCATACAAAAGGTAAAAATAATAAAAGTGGTCAATACCTTACTTGATGACTATGATAATTAACCAAGAGAGTTCCAGAGACTTAAAACCAATCAGTCTTAGATAAAACAGTAATGTCAGCTTTCATTATCAGCCCTACAGCTGTGCAATCAAGTCATTAGGATGACCATGAATAAATGAAGCAAGTTTCATGGCCTCTCAGTCTGAGCAGCCTATGCAGGGCCGCTGACTACAAAATCACTACAGAGTTGGTTAGAGTTAGAGCAAGGCAAGTTGCAATAACTCTAGTTAGCAATAACTCTAGTTATCAATCACTCTAGTTATCAATCACTCCAGTTATCAATCACTCCAGTTATCAATCACTCCAGTTATCAATCACTTATGAACCATGTAGGGAGACGCAGCAGGTGTATTCTTACCCCCAACCTACAGTGGGTTTAGGATGACCAAAAGTAACATCGCCATGAGAAAAGACCATACAAGCAATGTGCTGCTGTTACGAGTTTCTGATGGAGCTATGCACAGGAAAATAAGTCATTCAACCACCTGCTGCCTGGCTTGCTACAGATCACTACAAACAGTTTGCTTTCAGGCAGGACTAAAACAGAAAAAAGTAAAGGTGTGGTTTCATAGAGTAACTCATCACCCATGTCAGGCTTTCAAACTGCTTTACACTTTACAGGTCTAGCACTAGGACAAGATAATCCAGATGATTCTCCCATCCCAGGGATTGAACCAAGGCACTGCACCGCACAAATAATCAACCGCCAAAGTTTGCCCCCTACACCCGCCTGTCAAAAAGACAGAGATTCAGTAGGAAAGTAGAGGTTGAGGAGCTGACTATGCACTAATGCAGGAGGGGAGATTACTTGATGGGGGGCTGCCTGGAGCTGGTAATCTATATGGTAGGACACTCACTTGGGGTCATTCTAGGCAGAGTTACAGGAAAAGACCCAGACAGCCCTGTCAGCCAGAAGCTCAAATTGAACAGTGGGACATCAAGTGGCTGGCCTTGTGTTGCATACAGCTGGATTTATATCATCTGACTCAGTCCCCATAACCCCTGCTTGGGACCGCCCCTGGCTGAGCTGCTGGAGCAGGCACCCAGAGCCCGGCAGCCAGAGGTTACAGTTGCTGTGGGGAGAATGGAGCAGTTCTACTGTGTAACTCTTGATGTATAAACAAAGATGCTACAGAGTTAGGAGTGTGGGCATCTGTATAGAGCAGCGCAGCTCTAGAAATAGCTAACTGGCAGAATTGTACCAAAAAGAATATGACAGACAAGAATTAAGCCTTTTCTTGAGAATCCTGGTGGTGGTGGGTGGTGAAGAGGGGGAAAGGGGGAGAAAAAGGGAAGCAGCAACTTTGATTGTGAGAAAGCTCCATCTACTAAGTACTATAGAACCAATGCGTTAAGGCTGCAGAGCTAAAACTAGGCCACAGTTTGATTTTAGAAGCTCAGGTTAGCAAATTCAGACAGTCATCAGTAACATATACACTAAAAGGCACTTGGGTTATACAACAAGGCGGCTGAGAACCTTCAAAGGAAATGACAGTGTATCAGGTTCCATGGATTAAAAGTGTCAGTGGTCCATGGAAAGGCCCATGGGAATAACGTCCCTAGGGCACCAGTCATTAAAATCACCGCAAATCATCACAAAGCAAAACGGGAACGCCAACATGTCTAAAGTGCAGAGAAATAACAACTTCCATGTTTGTTTGTTTTTCTCAATATGATCTGACAAATTGACTAATACTGATTATTTTGCATAAGATATAAAATCATTGGCAATATGGGAATGATCACAAAGAAGTTAGAACAATTGGCACAAAATCATGTCACGTCATGTTATAGGCAAAGCACCATCTTTAGATAAACTAAATTTTGTGAACAGATGTAATAACTTTGGAATAAGTGAAGTACCTGTAAAATATATAAATACATAGTACTAGAGGAAAAGAAACAACCTCAACAAAGTAACATGCAACAAATGTAATATGCTTGTGAGAGATTAATATATTAATTCAACAAAATTTGTCCAAAATGTTGCACAAAATAAGATTTGTACTACTCCTTAGAGTAATATATCTAAAGGTTGTGAATGTGTGAGCTGAGAGAGAGAGAGAGAGAGAGAGAGAGAGAGAGAGAGAGAGAGAGAGAGAGAGAGAGAGAGAGGAGAGAGAGTGAGCTAGAGAGAGAGAGAGAGAGAGTGAGCTAGAGAGAGAGAGAGAGAGAGGGAGGGAGGGAGGGAGGGAGGGAGGGAGGGAGGGAGGAGGGAGGGAGGGAGGGGGAGAGAGAGTGAGGAGAGAGAGAGAGAGAGAGAGAGAGAGAGAGAGAGAGAGAGAGAGAGAGAGAGAGAGAGAGAGAGAGGAGGGAGGGCGGGAGGGAGGAGGGAGGGAGGGAGGGAGGTAAGGAGCGAGGGAGGGAGGAGGGAGGGAGGAGGGAGGGAGTCAGGGAGGGAGGGGGGAGGGAGGGAGAGAGAGAGAGAGAGAGAGGAGAGAGAGAAGGAGAGAGAGAGAGAGAGAGAGAGTAGAGAGGGAGAGGGAGAGAGAGAGAGAGAGAGAGAGAGAGAGAGAGAGAGAGAGAGAGAGAGAGAGAGAGAGAGAGACAGAGAGAGAGACAGAGAGAGAGAGAGAGAGAGAGAGAGAGAGAGAGAGAGAGAGACAGACAGACAGAGAGAGAGAGAGAGAGAGAGAGAGACTGAGACAGACAGAATACACATTAAAAAATGAGAATATACAACAGTTCAGAAAAGGTAATGAGAAAGAAAGGGTCTGAGCATGAGCTGTCATGTACATCTCCACAGAGGCACAGTCACTCATCCAACTTGCTAGCAGTGGCACTTTGCTGCAGCAGCAAGCAGAAAACTATTACAAGATAGTTTTTGTTGTTGTTGTTGTTGCATTGTCTGGAATGAGCAGATTTACCAGGGGTAATGGAGGCTCTACAGAACAGATACCAACAGCTGTATAATGATCCTTCAGAGCAGTGAGCTGCCATAATTGTACTTCTAAGCAGATACGGAGGGATGGAAAGTCCTAAAGATAGAAATAAACAGAGACATCAAAATATTACCTCCAAAATGAAGAATCAGGTATGTCTGGGAAAACAGCATAATAAGGCATACATTACAGCATGAAACTTTCTGTTACCACAACAAACTTGGCTTGTGAAAAATCATAATTTAAATCTCACTTTATCATGGGTCCTCTGCAGAGAATAAAACAACAGTTTGGGAAACTTTCTAGTCTACAAAAGCCATGGTATGAACAGACTGAAGTATTCATTATCTGAAGTCTAAATTACTTAACTATAGCCGAAAACCTCAGAGCTGGTGTTGAAAATTACACACTTTCAAGAAGTGCTAAAAAAAGCTACGATAACACAATTCTAAACAACTTCAAACCTGAATTAAAGGAAGTAAAAACCCCATTGGACCTTACACATCCTCAGCCCTCCAGCTCGGTCGGCTTGCGGTACTGGTTGGGGGGAGTGGGGGCAGCGCCGACCTCGGACACACAGCAGCCATGGCACTTGGGGCAGGCCTCTACATCCATCAGGTAGACGTGGTTGTGCTTGGGACACTTGTAGGCAAGGTAGCCCTGGAACTGGTGGCTGCAGCTGTGGCAAAAGATGATCTGCTTCGGTCGCTCGCAGATGCACTTGCCCTCACTCTCTGCAGTCCGGCCGTAGATGGGAAGAGGTCGCTTTTCACCACTTTCGCCTTCATCCGCAAAGCCCTGTCAAAATTAAGGTTGAAGCAGAATCTAGACAGTGGTGTCTGTACCTGTGTATACTTTGACAATGGGACTGTTGTGATATTTGTACCTGTGCACACTTTGACAGTGGTACTGTTGTTATATCTATACCTGTGCACACTTTGACAGTGGTACTGCTGTGATATCTGTACCTGTGCACACTTTGACAGTGGTAATGTTGTGATATCTGTACCAGTGCACAATTTGACAGTGGTACTGTTGTCATATCTGTACCTGTGCTCACTTTGACAGTGGTACTGCTGTGATATCTGTACCTGTGCATACTTTGACAGCGGTACTGCTGTGATATCTGTACCTGTGCACACTTTGACAGTGGTACTGCTGTGATATCTGTACCTGTGCACACTTTGACAGTGGTACTGCTGTGCTATCTGTACCTGTGCACACTTTGACAGTGGTACTGCTGTGATATATCTGTACCTGTGCACACTTTGACAGTGGTAATGTTGTGATATCTGTACCTGTGCATACTTTGACAGTGGTAATGTGATATCTGTACCTGTGCACAATTTGACAGTGGTACTGTTGTGATATCTGTACCTGTGCACACTTTGACAGTGGTAATGTTGTGATATCTGTACCTGTGCATACTTTGACAGTAGTAATGTTGTGATATCTGTACCTGTGCATACTTTGACAGTGGTACTGCTGTGCTATCTGTACCTGTGCACACTTTGACAGTGGTACTGCTGTGATATATCTGTACCTGTGCATACTTTGACAACGGTACTGTTGTGATATCTGTACCTGTGCATACTTTGACAGTGGTAATGTGATATCTGTACCTGTGTACGATTTGACAGTGGTACTGCTGTGATATCTGTACCTGTGCATACTTTGACAGTGGTATTGCTGTGATATCTGTACCTGTGCACACTTTGACAGTGGTACTGCTGTGATATCTGTACCTGTGCACACTTTGACAGTGGTAATGTTGTGATATCTATACCTGTGCATATTCTGGTTTGGGAATGGGGGAAGAAAGGTCCATGAGAAAATGTTTATCAGTAGATCGAGTCACTAGAGGTTGCCATAAATGATTGGCGACCAAAGACAACAGTCAGATTCTTGGATGGATGGATGGATGGATGGATGGATGGATGGATGGATGGATGGATGGATGGATGGATGGATGGATGGATGGGTGGGTGGGTTAATGGATTTTTATGGCCTATCAGCCTTTGTAGGCCATGTAAGGCCATTAAGGACGAAAGTCACTAGAATAGTTCCATGTAAGCTCAAATCAAGTCACGATGTCCCTAGTTAATTGCCTCTTATGAATCGAATAGGGACAGATTCTTGGACCATATATATCTTGACTGGGCAACTGGTCTGGGTTCCAACACAGCCACCTTGGCCAGTACTAAACTCTGGTAATGGTTGGAATCAAACACATGAGCACTCTATCTTCCATATTTTCCCTAGTACAGATCATCTATGGAAATAGAGTGACTATATAATCACACCTGACCCATGGGGTGGTGGGATTGGATTGGATTGGATTGATGGTGTTTTATGGCCTATCAGCCTTTGAAGGCTATATAAGTCCATTAAGCACGAAAATCACTAGAACAGTTTAGAGTAGACGTAAATCAATTCACGGTGTCCCTAGTTATTTGCCTCTTACGAATCGCGTAGGGAGACGCGGTTCGTCAATTCTTAACCCAAACCCACAGAGGGAGGGGTGGTGGGAACTGTGGGTGTGATCGCGGTGTTCGTCTCACGACCATCTGCCTGCCTGAGCCTGATCTTTGGACACCTCTGCTCGCCGGCAGAGACATGACACTTTTGCCAATCACCGCCATAGGGCGACTTGAGGGGAAATTATTGTGCATGGAACATATACCCAAAAATGAAATACCAAAAAAACCATACCACAAAACCCTAAATACACTAACCAACAAATACAGATAAAACAATAGCAATGAGATCGACTACCCCATAGAACAGCACCAAAAGAAAAAATTAATAAAACAGGGCAGAAAATACAGAAACAGATGCGGAATCACCAATATCCAACACTACCCCTTCTCCCCTCTCCTTTCCCTCGCCCCCCCACACCCCACTGGACTGGACACAAACCAAAACCCAAACTAGAACAATTAACCGCAATGCGACTAAATCCAAAGATTGACTCAAAACATCAAGGAATTAATGAAGCCATCAGATCTTCTTTGGAAAACCTAGCTTCAATAAAAGAATGCGTAATAGTCCCTCAAATCAGCTCTATACACCTAGCTATAAAACTCCCCCCTCCAATTTCGGTCCCGCCCCTCCCCCCCATGCCCTACCCCCCCCCCCTCTTCCCTCTCCCCTCCCCCTCCCCATCATTCCCTCCATCCAATAATGTCCCCTCCCTTCCCTCTTCCCCTCCGCTTTCGCACGCTAGTTACTTGTCTTTTAAACCTTTATCCCCTCTTATTCTTCTTCTCTTCTTCATACTCCACTATTACCCTACCTCTCCTCACATCCTCCTTTCCGACCCATCGTCTCCACTCCCCTCCCTCCCGCATTCTCCTCGCTCTATGTCTCCTTCTCCATCCTTTTTTTTTCTGTTTATTATTTCTTTTTTTCTTAAATTTTTCCTACCCTCTCCCTTTTTTTGTCATAACCCTCCGCACAGAATATTGTGCCTTTTCTTTCGAAACCAAACTGCCACCTCATACTCTCCCAAAATAACCATCACACGGGAACAAATCAAACATTTTACCATTTTAAATATTATAAATCTCAACTGCCCTTAAAAGAATTTTGTCGTGCACCGAATCCTGTTGATATTCTAAAGGAAACAATCATCTTTAAAAACTGGGAGATAACCGAGAAGTCTCTAACAGTGATAAAGAAAACAAACCATTTTTTTGCATTTAGGTTGACAAAATGAACAACTCCTCGACCGCCTAACACTTCTCTTTATTTACGTTGAAAATTTAAACGCAGGAATCCTCCTACCTGCTCCCTCTACTTTGTCTGATAGCAAATCCTGGAACACCCCCTACAATACCAACTCGCTTTTAGGTGACCGGAGGCATGGCTCACCAAGAGAGTGCCAAGAAGATGTTGACTCGAGCTGGAGAGCTCCCAGAGATCCACCTGACTTTTTCCTCTGATGGATTGGGTCAAATCAGTTCATTTATTCCTCGTTAAGAGGAGAAGGACCGACGATACTAATACGAGATCATGACCACTTACTATGGGACACATCACAAAAAATAGAGTTTCGCCGGCACTCATCGACCCAAGCGCAACGCACCCCTCTCCCCCACACCCCCCTCACACCGAATGCCGAAGACACCCATGCCCCCACCTTCCCTATCCTTCCCCCCCACCCCCCCCATCCCACTTTCCCCCACATTTCGGCCACCCCCTACGTCGATTCTCCCCTCACACCCGCGCCATCACCTTTCCCCCTCTTCCCTCTTTCCTTTTATTTTGCTTTCTTCTTCCCCCTCTGTCATTTTCTCTTCTTCCCCACTTTTTTTTTTGTTATCTCTTTCCTTTTTCTTTTTTCTTCTTTTTTTCCCGATTTCCTTCTTTTCTTCCATCCTCCACCCAAGCTTTGAACACTCTGTCTACTTCTTCGCCCCACTCCACCTCCTTCATGACCCCAGAATGAATGACTACTCGAATACGACATGGAAATCATACATCGAATATCATACTTAACACCATGACCGCTACGAGCCTACACGCGCTGACCTGACCCTAATCCCTGACTTACTTAATGCACGGACTTTATGACCTTTCACCGGTGTAGGCGACACTAGGGTATTGACCCTGCACAAATCCCACCAGAGATAACGAGGAACAGCACACGCCACCCAGTCTTCCACTTGCCGTTCCACCACGTTCCCTTATCTCAGCTATCATTACCCAATAATCCTGTAGGCCAGAACGATCCCCTCACCAGGACCCATCACAGTCGGCATGCTTACCCCTCCTATCCCCCCCACAACCCCCCCTCCCCCCCCCACCCTCCCGCTCCCACCCTTCCCCCCACCCCCCCCCCTCCCCTCCTTCCCCCCCCTCCCCCCCCCTTTACCCCACCAACAATGATGAGAACTACTCAGACTTCGGACTTGATGTAAAAATTCATCTTAGACAAATGAAATTGTGAAAATAAGAAACACGCTACCGCGTGCTATTCAATCCCATCGCGTCCCAGTGTTTTTCCCCCATCTCCTCCCCCCCAACCACACCTCCCCAATAACCCCCCCCCCCCCCAGCCACCCACCACCTAACACCACACAGTACGTCATTCTTCTTCCACCCCCCCCCCTTCAAGCCAGCTTCCCCCCAGCACCTCCCCCCCGAGCAACTTCACCACATATTATTGCTATCTAGATAACAATCCTAAATCTAAGAGTAGATTTATCTTCCCCCCCCCAGCTCTCCTCCCCCCCCCTACCCCCCACCATACCTTTACCACACATTTCTTTTTTTGTCTTGTTGGCCATTGCCAATGGCGTTCTTTCCGGAACTTTTTTCGTACCGCACCCCTCGACTCCTCCGCCGTGGACCACTTGACATTGCAGACCGAACACATGGCCACAAAACCATGTGCAATTTTGTCTAAAGGGTCGAGTCTTTCACACACCAACTGTGTGCTCTGTTGCTTTGATGCCAATTCCATGGAAAATTCTGTAGGTACGAGACAAATCGCGTACAATCCTTTACACGCTGTCTAACATCCCTATTCAGACACAGAGCCGCAAACCTGGATCCCCTTCCCCTCCCTACCAACGTTTCGCCTTCTTCCTTTTTCATTGCTTTTTTTTTCGCTCTTTTTCTTCCTTTCCCCTTCCTTCTTTTTCGTCCTTTTTCTGCCTCGTTTTTTTTTCTGGTCGTGACACCCCACATTTTCTCTCCCGTGAATGAAAAACATTTGAACCGCCACAGTGGACCTCCCGACTTTAACCAATTCAAATATCCATTACCCCAGATTTACAACTACCATAATACTCCATGGTTACACAGCACACTCGAGCCCCGCCTACCCGCCGGAGTTATCACCCGACTCACCCCCTTTCCCCACGCAGAAGGTTTACCAGGCCTAATCAAACAAATCACATAATCAGTAGTCAATCAAAAGCGAATCAGATTACATCATCAATATGACACTGGTTGCTTTTCGTTAGGACGCCCGACTTACCTTCTTTTCCTCCTCCTCCCTTCCGACGCCAACTTTCCATACGTGCACGCAGAAAAACACAAAAATTAATGCCGTCCGCATCTTCACCTGTTTCTTAACAATACTATCATCCCTCACTCTATGGTAAATACCCATTCCTTTTCTTGGGTACCAGTCACCGCACATTCACCCCTACAACT
>JAWQFJ010004643.1:40000-67500 GCA_034096865.1 Theodoxus fluviatilis | reverse complement strand
GAACTATATCGATGTGCAACGCATGCCTATTTACCAACTCCACGCATGCCAGATCTACCACACTCTCACAGCTCATGAGCATTCGCCTATGCAGGAGGTGACGCCTTAGTTTAATGGCTGTTGAGTCTTCTGGAGAGAGAAGGATAACACCTGTGGTGTTGCTTTGAATAGACACCGCGAGCCACACGTAGATGAATTCACATGACGTTAGTCACATGATCTCAATGGCTGCACATCTGTGCGAGGCAGCATAACCCTGTTTACTCTACGATGAGTTGTTTGACGCCCGCACCCAGTTGAGCGTGCCACGAGATATCAAAGCGGCGCAAACGGATCTATGCTCGCACATCCATAACATGACAATTCCGTAACTTATGCGAGATCGTACCATACAGAATAGGGGACGACCATTACAACCCACTCGTAGCCTGCGTACGGCAGAGCGCAAAAGGAAAACGAAGGTCACGCCTACTGAAGACAGTTTCAACATAGTTTATTGGCAGCATAGTACACTGAGGCAGTTTCAGAGTAGGAGTCTGGTGACTGGGTACAGCAGGAATCCCCATCTGTCACGTCGCCCTGCACTCGCTCTCAGCCTCCCTGACAGGTGCACCAGTCAAAACGCTCTTTCTTTCACATCCACGAAAATGACGTGTAGGGTGAAACTGCCTCTGTCGGCAAGCATTCACAGGTTGATGACATTTAACAGTCAGTAAGAAAGGAGTTACTTCCCATTCAGTTGCACTCCAGAGGCTGTGACTGGACATGGCTAATATTGCAGATGGACTGAATGAATAAATTGGTGGTCATTTGCGTCGCTGATCGAACGTCAAAGAACAAATGAAAATATTTCAAACGTTTATATAAATACGTAAAAATATGTATGGACTAAAACACAACACAACCCACCCACCCACTCCGGTTGCCTCCCAGTCTGTCAGTCTGCATGTCTGTCTGCGTGTCAGTCTGTCAGTCTGTCAGTCAGCTTGTCTCTCTGACTGTCAGTCTGTCAGTCTGCGTGTCTCTATGCGTGTCAGTCGGAGTGTCTGTCTGCGTGTCAGTCTGCGTGTCAGTCTGTCAGTCTGTCAGTCTGTCAGTCGGCTTGTCTCTCTGACTGTCAGTCTGTCAGTCTGTCAGTCTGCATGTCTCTATGCGTGTCAGTCGGAGTGTCTGTCTGCGTGTCAGTCTGTCAGTCTGTCAGTCTGTCAGTCTGCGTGTCAGTCTGCATGTCAGTCTGTCAGTCTGCGTGTCTGTCTGCCTGTCAGTCTGTCAGTCTGCGTGTCTCTCTGACTGTCAGTCTGCGTGTCTCTCTGACTGTCAGTCTGTGTGTCAGTCTGCCTGTCAGTCTGTCAGTCTGCGTGTCTCTCTAACTGTCTGCGTGTCTCTCTGACTGTCAGTCTGTGTGTCAGTCTGCCTGTCAGTCTGCGTGTCTGTCTGCCTGTCAGTCTGTCAGTCTGCGTGTCTCTCTGACTGTCAGTCATCGTGTCTGTCTGCCAGTCAGTCTGTCAGTCTGCGTGTCAGTCTGCATGTCAGTCTGTCAGTCTGCGTGTCTGTCTGCCTGTCAGTCTGTCAGTCTGCGTGTCTGTCTGCCTGTCAGTCTGTCAGTTTGCGTGTCTGTCTGCCTGTCAGTCTGCGTGTCTCTCTGACTGTCAGTCTGCGTGTCTGTCTGCCTGTCAGTCTGTCAGTCTGCGTGCCGGTCTGTCAGCCAGTCAGTCTGTCAGCCAACCTGCCTGCCTGCATGCCAGCCTGCCTGTCTGCCTGCCAGCTTGCCTGTCTGCCTGCCTGCCTGTCTGCTTGCCAGCCTGCATGCATGCCTGTCCGTCCGTCCTTCTGTCCGTCTGTGTGTGCGTGTGTGTGTGTGCGTGTGCGTGTGTGTGTGTGTGTGTGTGTGTGTGTGTGTGTGTGTGTGTGTCTGTCTGTCTGTCTGTCTGTCCGTCCGTCCGTCCGTCCGTCCGTCCGTTCGTCCGTCCGTCCGTCCGTCCGTCCGTCCGTCCGTTCGTCCGTCCGTTCGTCCGTCCGTCCGTCCGTCTCTCTCTCTCTCTCTCTCTCTCTCTCTCTCTCTCTCTCTCACGCTTCCTCTCTCTCTCTCACGCTTCCTCTCTCTCTCTCACGCTTCCTCTCTCTCTCTCTCTCTCTCTCTCTCTCTCTCTCACGCTTCCTCTCTCTCTCTCTCTCTCTCTCTCTCTCTCTCTCTCTCTCTCTCTCTCTCTCTTACGCTTCCTCTCTCCCATTCAATAAACCGTTCAGTTAACCGCCTAGCGCTCGTAACCAGACATTATGTTGCGATAATTATGCAAGCGCACAGTTTTTGTTGCTGTTTGGTACTTATTGTTACTACTGACAGTACCAATTTTACACTTGTATATGACGTGTTCTAGTTTTACATTTGTAATGAAACGTAAGTGTATTAACCGTTTAGTCAGCCAATCAACTACATAATGATGGATTTATTTTCATAACCAGCCATTTATATTTACGATGTCTATGCAAGGGTGCAACTTTCTTTTAGCTGCATGAAGCTTACGGCTGTTACTGACTATACCGATTTACATTGTACATAAATTGTTCTAGTTTTACATAATGTACATACATGAAGTTTTATTGTCGTGATGAGTGGTCGGCCGATATAAACGAATCAATCAATCTATCTATCAATCAATCAATCAATCAATCAACCTCTCTCTCTCTCTCTCTCTCTCTCTCTCTCTCTCTCTCTCTGTCTCTGTCTTTCTGTCTCTGTCTCTGTCTTTCTGTCTCTGTCTCTGTCTCTGTCTCTGTCTCTGTCTCTCTCTCTCTCTCTCTCTCTCTCTCTCTCTCTCTCTCTCTCTCTCTCTCTCTCTCTCTCTCTCCCTCCCTCCCTCCCTCCCTCTCTCTCAGACACAACGTATGCACTGTCCCTGTGTGTGCATGTATGGGTGTTGGGTTGTGTCTGCGGGCGTGTATGCACGTTTTCGCATGTTAGCGTCCAGGCGCGTGATCTACTCGTATAAATCTCCTCAAAGATTATAGGTTACACAAAGATGGCTCATGCCGATCTTTTTCTATATAAAGTTACAAGACGCTCGGAAACGCAGCGCCCCAAGAGGCTAGAACTATGGGGAAGTAATCACAACGCTTAGAGAAATGTAAAAGTGCTTGTTTGTCGACGCTTTTCTGATGCGTCCCGATCATGTTTGTGAATACATTTACGGTGTAATGTGTAATAAAATGATTTGCTGCAATAATGGGGGTGTTTTGGCTTTGGTTTTTGTAGCAGGCGTTGTGTAATCGAAATATATGGTTCATCGAAATGTGAGCCTATAGTCCGTTTCAACATTGCTCTGTCAGTGGAGACAAAGATTATTCGTCTGCTAGCCATCTAGGTACATACGGTGAGGTTTGTTTACTTATCTTCTGTGGGTTTTGTGCAGAAAGTATACGTTAAAACAGTCTAATATGACTATTTTCGATTAGTTTTTAATCTAATTAATATTTTTGCATGCTTTAACGCGGCCGGATCTTTGGCATAACTCCCCGGGCGTGCGAAGTCAGTAGCGTCTCCACTGACAGAGCAATGTTTAAACGGACTATAGGCTCACGCGCATGCGCAGAACCATCCATTTCGATGAACCAAATATTTCGATTTCACAACGCCTGCTACAAAAAACAAAGCCAAAACACCCCCATTATTGCAGCAAATCATTTTATTACACATTACACCGTAGATTTATTCACAAACATGATCGGAACGCATCAGAAACGCGTCGACAAACAAGCACTTTTACATGTCTCTAAGAGTTGTGATTACTTCCCCATAGTTCTAGCCGCTTGGGGCGCAACGTGTCTCGATCCTCACAACAATGAGCTAATGAGCTATCTTTGTGTAACCTATAATCTTTGATATCCTGTACTGTCACATTCAGGGGAGGTAACTCTGTGAGGCTACGTGGCGCTGCCTCGCTGTCGGAGGTAGTGACAGCTGCGCAGTGCCAGCCACCAGTACTCCATCTCGGCGTCTTCTTCGCCCATCTCCCTCAGAGCAGTTGTCCTGGCCTGAATCAGTTGACCGCTGGTCAGCGTCTTCAGCCACTTGTCGATCTTTTGGCGCCATTTCTCCATCTCCGTCCGCGTCTCCTCATGAGCGCCCTTCTCGTCCTCCTCTGCTGCGATCGTGAAGACAAGGATAACCTTCATTACACAACAAGGAACTTACAGAAAAGGCACTGACAATTTATTTAATAAATGGAATTCAGTTACGCAATTTTAAAGCTTCTTTTGATGCGGCTCGGTCCTTGTAATTGGAAGTTAAACTCCCCTGGAAAGTGAGAGTTTCTCCACGTCTGAAACAAGATCGTGTGACATGCAGCCATGCCAACAACCGTGGGTACATGCATTTGTCGACCGTGAGGTCGTGACAATATATCATTCTCCTCTCGGCGTGCTTTCACGCTCATCTGAAATCTGCATTTCAAAGGGAAAAACAGTACGAGTTCAGCACCTTCTTGAATTAAATATCAACCCTCATGACTCCTGCAACTTTCAAAACTGCACCTGCCTGTTTCTGGCGACGGTAGGAAAATTCCTGAACTATCAGACCAGACCTTGTTTCAGTTGCGCCAATGGCGGCTGCAGGAGCAGGAGCAACAAAGGTAGTAAGAGCTCCATTATAAAAGTTGCGGCATGGCCGTATAAATAGTAGCACTCTAAGCAGCAACAGCACAGAGACAGTAGCAGCAGCAGCAGCAGCAGCACAGAGACAGTAGCAACACAGAGAAAGCAGCAGCACAGAGATCGCAGCAGCAGCACAGAAACAGCAGCAGCACAGACAAAAGCAGCACAGACAGCAGTATTAGCGACACAGACACAGCACATGCAGCACAGAGACAGTAGCGGATACAGCAGCACAGAGACAGCAGCACAAAGACAGCATCACAGAGACAGCAGCACAGAGACAGCATCACAGAGACAGCACCACAGAGACAGCACCACAGAGACAGCACCACAGAGACAGCACCACAGAGACAGCAGCATATAGACAGCACCACAGAGACAGCACCACAGAGACAGCACCACAGAAACAGCACCACAGAGACAGCAGCAGCAGCATAGAGACAGCAGCACAGAGACAGCAGCACAGAGACCCCAGCGTAGAGACAGCACCACAGAGACAGCACCACAGAGACAGCACCACAGAGACAGCACCACAGAGACAGCACCACAGAGACAGCACCACAGAGGCAGCACCACAGAGACAGCACCACAGAGGCAGCACCACAGAGGCAGCAGCATATAGACAGCCCAACAGAGACAGCACCACAGAGACAGCACCACAGAGGCAGCAGCATATAGACAGCACCACAGAGACAGCACCACAGAGACAGCATCACAGAGACAGCAGCACAGAGACAGCAGCACAGAGACAGCAGCACAGAGACAGCAGCACAGAGACAGCAGCACAGAGACAGCACCACAGAGACAGCACCACAGAGACAGCACCACAGAGGCAGCAGCATATAGACAGCACCACAGAGACAGCACCACAGAGACAGCACCACAGAGGCAGCAGCATATAGACAGCACCACAGAGGCAGCACCACAGAGGCAGCAGCATATAGACAGCACCACAGAGACAGCACCACAGAGACAGCACCACAGAGACAGCACCACAGAGGCAGCACCACAGAGACAGCACCACAGAGACAGCACCACAGAGACAGCACCACAGAGACAGCACCACAGAGACAGCACCACAGAGACAGCACCACAGAGGCAGCACCACAGAGGCAGCAGCATATAGACAGCACCACAGAGACAGCACCACAGAGACAGCACCACAGAGACAGCACCACAGAGGCAGCACCACAGAGGCAGCAGCATATAGACAGCACCACAGAGGCAGCACCACAGAGACAGCACCACAGAGACAGCACCACAGAGACAGCACCACAGAGACAGCACCACAGAGACAGCACCACAGAGACAGCATCACAGAGGCAGCACCACAGAGACAGCACCATATAGACAGCACCACAGAGACAGCACCACAGAGACAGCACCACAGAGACAGCAGCATATAGACAGCACCACAGAGGCAGCACCACAGAGGCAGCAGCATATAGACAGCACCACAGAGACAGCACCACAGAGACAGCACCACAGAGGCAGCAGCATATAGACAGCACCACAGAGACAGCACCACAGAGGCAGCAGCATATAGACAGCACCACAGAGACAGCACCACAGAGACAGCACCACAGAGGCAGCAGCATATAGACAGCACCACAGAGACAGCACCACAGAGACAGCACCACAGAGACAGCACCACAGAGACAGCACCACAGAGACAGCACCACAGAGACAGCACCACAGAGGCAGCACCACAGAGGCAGCAGCATATAGACAGCACCACAGAGACAGCACCACAGAGACAGCACCACAGAGACAGCACCACAGAGGCAGCACCACAGAGGCAGCAGCATATAGACAGCACCACAGAGGCAGCACCACAGAGACAGCACCACAGAGACAGCACCACAGAGACAGCACCACAGAGACAGCACCACAGAGACAGCACCACAGAGACAGCATCACAGAGGCAGCACCACAGAGACAGCACCATATAGACAGCACCACAGAGACAGCACCACAGAGACAGCACCACAGAGACAGCACCACAGAGACAGCACCACAGAGACAGCACCACAGAGACAGCAGCACAGAGACAGCAGGAAGACGCGGTGCCTACCTGGGGGCCTGCTGGCGGAGACGACACGTTCCTTCTTGGAGGCGACGGCTGCCAGGGCCAGGGCCTGCGCCTTCTTGTCTGCAGTCAGCTGCCAGAGACCAGGGTCGATGGAGCGTGGCCAGAGCTCGTAGGCAGCCAGCAGCACCGGTCTGTGACGGGGCCGCCCGTGGTGGCCGCGCTGGAAGACTGTCCCCATCTTGACCATGCGCCTGTCCAGGTTGCGGGCAGAGGGCGGGTGCCTATGTCGCCAGTACTGCTCATACTCTGCAGGGTTCTCCTTCACGTACCTAGAACATGGGGCAGCGCGTGCGAGATATTTACCTTGTTCCTCTCCCCCTGCCAGTTGGGGGCACAAACAGACCAACCGCGTCTCGCTACGCGAGTCCTACATGGCGAATAACAAAGGAAATTGATACTTGACTTACTTTCAGCAACCAGTTCAAGTGATTTTCAATAATAGTCTTCAATAGCCAGCAGACGCTGAGGCCGTCAAACTCCGTTCATTGATTCATTCCAATGTCATCCTTTCCTTTCAGTTCTCTCTTCTCCCCGCCACAGTTGAAACAAACCCATGACGACAGAATGTTCCATTTAGATATAGTTTTGAACTGTATATATACATATATGCGGCTTTCAAGAAATCAAAATAAGATCCCCCCCCCTCCAATTTCGAAACATTTAAACACTGTATTTCACTCTGACGAACATGCCTGGTGCTGTTACGCTGTTGTACGACATTAGTCGCTTGCTATAAAAGCTAGCTCGTAGTGTCCCCCAGTGGGAAAGTGCACTGACGCGACAGGAGTTCCAAAGGGCTGCATCGAACAGTACGTGTAGATCGGCAGTGTCTGCCTTCTTCTTCTGACATAACTTTGCTTCCTGGTAGTCACTTTATGATAATCTTATCAGCAAATGCACTCCATCATACGGATTCTCACGTCTTTTTGGTTTATTCTGTGTGCAGCAACAGCAAAAGAGGCTGTGCATACTGCTTATGATGCTCTGACAACACTGCTGTGTCGCATTTCTTGTGCCATCAGAACAAGTTGAAAGAGCGCGTTTTAGAAATGTCTCTCAAGAACGCCTACTGTGGCTATTGGTAAACTCGCGTGTCAGCAGATGATCATTCCTTTCTAGCACGAAAATACACCAGCGCTCATAGGGTTTGCTTGAATGTTGTAGTGTTTTGACAATAGAATCTGCAAAGTTTGGGCTCTCTGTTAGTAAGAATAAATATGTAAAAGGTTGGTTTAAATTTGAGAAGAATTTGAAACGTACATTTTACATATTTATACATACTAACAGAGAACCCAAGCTTTAATCTCGGAAATAGCACAAAATCGTTTTCCTGCCGGTAAACTGTGTTTGCCTACCTCCGCATAAATGCGAGATAGGTCAAATATTTCAGACCCCAGAATTAGCTAACAGCAAAGGCGGGTGTTTCACTCGAAACGACAATGACACAAACAATCGACGTGTATCCCCGACTGTGTCGAGTGAAGCAACCCACACAGCACCATCGGTAATGCTTCACAACTTGATTCGTACTGGTGCCTGAGAAATCTGTCGCTCCAATGGATGAGATGGGATTGATTATGGAAACCCATTTCTGTGAAACCTAGAATAGGTGCGATTTCAACTCGATGTAATTATTCATGGAAGAATCTACTGTCTGCATAGTACACATTCAAAACCTTAAAATGTGTTGAACTTTTGACTACATCATTTAGACTTTTTTGCATCTGCATCTATGAGAAAACAAAGCTTATGGAGGTCACGTGACACATTAAAGTATTTGATCCATAAGCCTACATTTTTGTACACGTCATATTGTATTAAGCGTGGGTATTTTTTCGGTGCTTGGTAACCGTGTCATGGAATCCAAATTCAGTTTGGATGTGAAGTAGGACATCAAAGCCATTGTTTCAGAATAGACACAATGGTTTCAGGAGAAGCCCGTATTCATCTTTACAAATGGCGAGATAGTTTGGTATAATGATAGTGACTGTATTGCGCTCAGCAAGACAAATAAATGTACAATAGCTAGCAAGATAAATAAGTATGCTATGCCTAGCAAGGAGAATAATTGTGCTATACCTTGCAAGATAAATAACTGTACTTCACCTAGCATGATAAATGGTCGTACTATTCCCAGCAAGATAAATAAAAACCGCTGGCGCTGAACCTCCAGGTTTTGGCACACACAAAAAATTGGGTTCAAACCCGCAATCTCTTGAGAAAAGAGGGGGGAAAAACACACACAAAAACACAAAAAACAGGTCGGGTTCGAAAAAAGTTTCAGCGCGGATTCGAATCCGTTCACGCATGACCTAACGTTACAATTGTCCAGCGCTTTACCATCTGAGCCATTCATTTGGCAACTGACGTTACTACGTGTTTGTAAAGGAATTATAACGTTCTTTTCTGTAAACTCCCTCGCTTCATATTTTGCACTGTAAATTGTATAAAAATGGATGATAGTTCATGAAATTTGAGTGGTCTTGTACATTTTAGGATACTTAAGGTCTATTTCTGCCAAGTTTATTATCGATTCACTGCCATTAGGCCAAGCCAACAGACTACCAGTACCAAGTTGTTGCGCTTAAGTCAGGACAGACAGAACGAACGAACGAACTTTATTTTACAAGGGTAGTGAATTAGGCAGTATTGCCTTTCTTACTTACATTCAGCCCTTGAGGCAAAATATTCAAATGTGGTAAGAGAGAGAGAGAGAGAGAGAGAGAGAAAGAGAGATACAGAGAGAGAGACAGAGAGAGAGACAGAGACAGAGAGAGAGACAGAGAGAGAGGGTGGGAGGGGAGCTGGGAAAAGGGGAGGAAGGGAAGAGAGAATGAGAGTAAGATGGTGGGTGGGAGAGAGAGAGAGAGAGAGAGAGAGAGAGAGAGAGAGAGAGAGAGAGAGAGAGAGTGAGAGAGAGAGAGTGAGAGAGAGAGAGAGAGACAGAGAGAGAGACACAGAGAGAGACACAGAGAGAGACAGAGAGAGAGACAGAGAGAGACAGAGAGACAGAGAGAGACAGAGAGAGAGAGTGAGAGAGAGAGAGAGGGGGGGGAAGCTGGGAAAAGGGGAGGAAGGGAAGAGAGAATGAGAGTAAGAGGGTGGGTGGGAGAGAGATCGAGAGAGATCGAGAGAGAGAGAGAGAGAGAGAGAGAGACAGAGAGACAGAGAGACAGAGAGAGAGAGACAGAGAGAGTGAGAGTAGCCATAAGTACTGATCAAAAGATCAGATAAAGGCCTCGCAGCCTAAGACATCTGAGGACATATCTATCTATCTAAATTAATTCTCCTATAAACTGTCCTCGCAAATGACGTCACGTTATTGATGACGTCGCACATGTTGGAATTTCGCCATTCCTCCCCAGGTGTTTCGAAATTCTTCTGGCATATAGGATCGAAAATCTCCTCGCAAATGACGTCACTTTATTCGCCGTCAAATGATAACGTCACAGAGTTTGCAAAATGGAGTCTGTTGAATCGTTTTCATTAAAACACCAAAATGTAAAAAAGTCACTTTCTTTTCAAACCTCGATTCTGAAAATTTGATAATATTGAATCGGACCTAACTTCCAGTCAGTGTGCAAAATCTCAAGGAAATCCGTCCAGTAGTTTTTGAGATATAAGCCGTGGAGACGGGACAGACACACAGACACACACACACACAGACAGATAAAGTCTGTAGGACCTCCAGTAAACCTGGAGGGATAATTGTACTGTATAGCAAGATAAATATACCCTGCAAGATAGATTATTGTGCTATACCTATCTAGATATATTATTATTGTGCTACAACTAGCGAATAAAGTAGTCTACTATACATAGCAGTATAAATATTTGTACTTTACCTAGAAAGATAATGATTGTACTAATCCTAGCAAGATAAATGGATCTACTATACCTAACAAAATTCATGATTGTGCTATATCTAGCAAGGTATATTATTTTACTATACCTAGCAATATATATGTTTGTAGTATACCTAGCATGATGAATGATTGTACTATACCTAGCGAGACAAATGATGAGGTATTTCTCGATAATATGACGGTTTTTTCAGATCTGAAATTATTTGCATTTCCAGACCTGCCACTACACCGTCTGCTGCCCGGGCGTGGATGGTGTGCGTTGTTAGGTGTATCACGGCACGCAGTTTACTTCGAGTTTAGAGAGAGGAAAACTTACTTCAATATCCTTGCGTCATAGATCTTCCCGTGCTGACTAATTCTATTGAGGAACAAAGTACATTGTCATAAGATCAAAATGATGTTATCGAGTTTTAAATGTCAGGAAAATGCATTTTGTCAGGATGCCTATTTCTCTCTATTCTCGAAGCCTTTTTAGTCAGGGGGGCGTAGAGATTTGGTTGGTGTTGATATTAATTTGCTTTTTCCTCTAAAAGCTCGCCATAATGATATATTCGGTACAAGTTTTATCCTTTCCTATTGATTTCACACAAATTGCAGGTGAGCAAAGACCTGCAGAACGCTTTTTTCTGCCGCATAAATTGGCGTTTTCCGCATTTTGGGGTTGTTTTATCAGCTACATGACCTGAAAAAAAATCACGACACTACAATTAATGGCAGGATATTTGCCTTTCATCCCTTCCCATATTTTCTTCAGAAAAGGAAATATGAACTGTGATAGTTACAGTTGATATATAATTAGGATTCTGATGAAAACAAGGTCACTAGGACTATATACCTTGTTTGGCACAGGATGCTGCTTTACTATCTTGAGACGTGAACAGGAAGCGTGGTAATGAGCAGAGATCTACAGTACAGGTACGTCTGCATCCGGAGGGAGGAGTGCTACATGGAGGATGTTGCGTGCTCCGAGAGGGAGAAGCGTACCTGAGGTAGGCAGTGAGAGGTCTGTGGTCCACGGGCTGAGAGTGCTCCACCTCCCCAGGCCTCTTCCTGGCACGGGCAGACCTGTTGCTGGACTTGCTGGGGACTGCGGAGGCTCTCTGCTCAACCGGGCTGACGTCAGTAGTCGTCTCCTCTCCCTCTGCGTCTCCACCTTTGCTCCTCGCTGTTTCCTCCCCCTCCGTCTTCGCTTCTTTGCCGCCCTCTTCCGTCGTCCCTTCTGCAGTTTCTGGCTTGGTGGACGTGTTGGCCTTGGTAGTGTCCATGAGGGACAGCATGATGTTGACAGGTTTCAGGGCTTTGACGCGGGACATGGCCTGGTCCAGCTTCTTCTTCCGCTCTTTTTTCGCCTCCGAGTCCTCCACCCCGAGACCTGCCTCCTTGAGGGCTTTGTCGTGGCAGCTGAAGTAACTCTTTCTGGGCAGCACGGCCTCCAGCTCCAACTTTGAGAAGCGCAACGGGGAGACCTGAACATACTTCTGGGGCTGTCCTTGCCCTCGCCGCATGAGCACCAAGGGCGCGCCTCTCGATTCAGACCCCTGAGGAAGAGGAGTGACGGTCTTCTCGGCTCCAACGTCTTGTGCGGGTTTGGTTTCCTTGGCACTATCACTGTCTTCAGGCCTGGGCACCTTGACGATGAGGTCTTTCAGACGCCTGAGTGGTCGCACGGAATGAGTAGGTGCTGAAGATGAAAAGGTACCCTCTGTGTCAGGCATCGGTGCGGACTGAATCGGTACCTCCAGTTTGTCTGAAGTTTTGGTGCCAAGCATACTGCGCAAGACATCCATTGTGGGGGAAAAGAACTTTTTTCCCTTAGAACCCCTCGGAAATTAAGCAATCTTTCCAAATGGACCTCAACTGCAGAAAGGGCAACATCGAACCAGGATCATACGTAATTCGCACACGGGATCTGCAGGAGTATTTTCATATCTTTGTTTTCTTCCTCCGGCAAGTCGGTGCTGACCTGGAAATACGTAAGCCAAGACGCATACACACTACTTCAGAGCTGCGGATCCTTCCACGAGCACCCGTAGATGTTCGGCAGGGTGGGAGCCTCAAGGCCACTGCAAGCAACCTGTGTGTGGCTTGAGGGCTTGGCGTGACCCCGCCCACCACTTTGTCCATGTGGTCCACACTGTATCAGGTGTCGACAATGCGTGAATGTGTTGGAAGAGCCGGCACCCCCCACGTTACACTGTCAAGGGTTAGAGGTCACTGGCGTCCTGTCTGAACTTCTGCTACAAGCGTTTTGTTACATGTGACCTTCAACAGCATGAACCCTTCGGTGTGTTTTTTCTAGCCTCTTTCTCTTAGGTCCAATGTGTGCCGCTATCCCAAATGTATGGCACAGAGGCGGAGAACTTCCATCACACAGCTTAATTAATGCTGACTGCGGGAAGCAAATAAAGCCCTTGTCTACGAGCAGAAGGTGAGAGTGATGGAAGAGTAGGCCAAGTTCATACCCTGTCTATATGTAGGTCTTCCCACAGGATTCTGCAGTGTTGCACTAGATTCGCACTCTGCTTGTCCTGAATTCCTGTGCGTCTCCAGGGAAATTTGATCCGGGTGCCACTTAGCGACAGCTCCTTGAGCCTCTCTCCGCCCGTCCTCCAGACTGCAGGCAGACGGTGGTTGAGGGTGAGCAGTCAGGCAACGGAGGAAAGCTCAGGTACAACTCTCACCCAGGAAGCACTTAGGGCGAATCTGGGGACCCCGTCCCAGTCCCTGTAAGATCTGCCAGGCGGAGCGTGGGTGTTTGTTAAAGGTGCTGCTACCTTCAGACGGAGAGTGGCCCCCCTACTCTACGCCTCCCTCCTTTCACTCCAACCTTCACCCCACTCACCCATATCCTGCCATTTTCCCCTTCTTGTATTCTCTCTGTACCCCTCGTCCCCCTCCCCACACCCACCAACCCTCTACTACCCCACGCTCGTGATTCAGCCCCTTAATTCCCCACCACCCTCCTGCTCACCCTCGATCCTTTCCCAGCTCCACCCCCTTCCTTCCATTACCATTTATTTCTCCTAGAGACGGGCACAACAGCGAAGGGGGGAGGGGGGGGGGGGGGGCAAAGCTCCTCCCAGTGCCGTGTTGTTGCAGCTTGCAAGTCCAAGCATTCAATTGGACCACTTAGTACCAGAACTGTGAGCGGCATTTGTCTGCTACATGAAGTTTGCTCACTTTCATTCAGCTTCAATGGCCAGAAACTTCCCTACTCCACTTCCCCCTCTTGAAAGCCTCATGCTTCTCCCAGCGGCCACATGCCTCGCCCCGTTGATAAGCCGTTTGGTCACTGTTCAGTTCCAGTGAGTGGCTGTCAAAACTGGCCTCTGTGGGGAGACATTCGCGCGTAGAGAGACCATGGGGGTAGTTTGTTCAGCGTGAGGCTGAATGAGTCGTTGTCGGCAAGATTTCCGGACACTGTACCCTAGTTTTGAAATATCGGCCTTACAGTCACGTGACTCGCACGCCCGGGGAGTTATGCTAAGATCCGGCCGCGTTAATGTATCTGCGTTTTGTGACAAACGTCTTGCTCGGCGATACTGTACTCCATGCACCTGAACGGTCCGCGTGATTCGGGTGTAATCTTAAGCTAAACAACGTTTATAAATGTCCGTTCTCGCGAGAAATGCCGAGATTTGAAACTGGGGGACAGTGTCCGGAAATGTAAGTGAGAGCGGGTGAAGCTAGCGTGTCTACTACGGTCGTGAAAAGGAATGCGAGGCAAAGTTGTAATCAAACTCACGACCGGACTATTCTCAAGAGAATAACATTTTTCCTTTAGTTTTGTGTTCATAAACTTGCAAGTGTTTGCAAAAGTGGACATGAAGTGCAAAGCGATGTAGGCCTACTCAGCGATGTATCGTGAGAGGAGTGAGAGAGAGAGAGAGAGAGAGAGAGAGAGAGAGAGAGAGAGAGAATGAACAGAATGACGGAATCACTGATTGACTGATTTTTTTCATTGACTTCATTATTAAGCAGTGTTACAGACAAGAGTGTACATGTCCCAGAGTCTACATATTGAAATAAATTTATTTCTTTCTACAAAATCTTACAATACTATATCGTCTCTCATGCTAAAACAACTAGTATGATGCATTGCGTTATAATTCATAAAATATTTACATTTCAAAGTGTGTCTCCTGTACATGTCCCATTGACCATGAACTGCAACACTCAATGTTCCAATTTATTTAACACGCAGTTTGAAAGCTTCATCTCGCCCATCAAGTAAATACCTTAGCACGGCATACTTTGCACGCTGTACATGTATATGATTACATATATATTTGCGCCTTTGGTCACCATAGACAGGATAGTGGATTAAAAATGGCTCTCTTCTTCATATTTTGGACTGAATGGGATTTCATTCCCTGCTTTCCTCGTTTTTTTGTTTTGCTTTAAGGACGTTGTTCCTTAAACAGAAACGAACAAATTAAACCCTGAATGTCTTAGTATTTACACTGTTTAGGTAGCTTTCGAGCTCTAGTTTGAATTTGAAGGATCTATATAACGCTCCAGCTTCCATTTCAAGGATCTATAGGACGTTCTAAGTTCCATTTCAAGGATCTATATAACGCTCTGGCTTTCACTTGAAGGGTCTATAGAACACTTTATCTTCCACTTCAATGATCTATAGCACGGTTTAGCTTCCATTTCAATGATCTATAGAACGCACTAACTTTCATTGAAGGATCTGTAGAATGCTCTAACTTCCGCTTGAAGGATCTATAGAACGCTTCAGTCTCCATTTCAAGGATCTCTAGAACGTTCTAGCTTTAGGTTGAAAGATTTATAGAACGCTCTAGCTTCTATTTCAAAGATATATAGAACGCTCTAGCTTCTAATCAAAGGATTTACATACCGCTCTAGCCTCCATTTCAAGGATGTATAGAGCGCTCTAGCTTCTATTTGAAGAACCCCTCGAATGCTCTAGGTTCAAATTCAAGAAAATATAGTATGCTCTAGCTTCAATTTAAAGGATCTCTACAACATTTTGGGTTGCATTTGAAGGATCTATGTAACGATCTAGGTTCAAATTAAGGATCTCCAGAACGCTCTAGCTTCCACTTGAAGGATCTATAGAACGCACCATGATCACCCTCGGTAAAGTCCGTGCTCCACTCCCGTAGTTATTCTCTGAGGCCCAAATAAAACCTTTTTATCGTTCGCCCCACCGTTTGTTCACACGTCCGCAAACCCAAGCTGCGACAGCACTGCCAGACTGACTGTACTCCGTTCATTTTTATGGAAACATTTTCTTTCGGCAACATAGGTTTCTTTGGTCAGCCTGTCTATTGGCATTTTACACAGCCGCTTGCATTACAGTATTTACATGCAGGGAGTATCTACTCAGTTCTCCGCGACATATTATATTTGAATTTTTTGCACCCATATTAAAAAAACTCTTACAGGCAAACATATGCGTCTTTTCAATGCATTCCTTTTTTCCAGTCCGCATAACTCAGGTCCGTAAAGTAGGAAAGTTGTATTTGGGCATCGTATAAACGAGGGGGGGGGAGGGAGAGAGAGAGAGAGAGAGAGAGAGAGAGAGAGAGAGAGAGAGAGAGAGAGAGAGAGAGAGAGAGAGAGAGAGAGAGAGAGAGAGAGAAAGAGAGAGAGAGAGAGAGGGAGGGAGGGAGGGAGGGAGGGAGGGAGGGAGGGAGGGAGGGAGGGAGGGAGGGAGGGAGGGAGGGAGGGAGGGAGGGAGGGAGGGAGGAAGGGAGAGAGAGAGAGAGAGAGAGAGAGAGAGAGAGAGAGAGAGAGAGAGAGAGAGAGAGAGAGAGAGAGAGAGAGAGAGAGAGAGAGAGAGAGAGAGAGAGAGAGAGAGAGAGAGAGAGAGAGAGAGAGAGAGAGAGAGAGAGAGACTGCCGCATTCACAGTAATTTCCTCACTGTCTGACAGTTTTCGTTTTTGCTTTTACAGTCAGGTTATCAAGGGCACAGGGCTGAGGCAGTCCAGTGGTGAATATGAACCCCAAATACTAGTATTGACGTATACAACCTCTAGGGCCAAACTTTCTCAAAGGCCACCTCTCTCCTTGGTCAAGACCCATTCCTTCGAAAAACCATGGCTTTTGTTTTATCTACATCAATAAAGATAAAAAGGTAAAGGTAAAGGTAAAGGTGTGGTTTTTTATAGCGACTTACACCCTTTGTCTGGGTCTCAAACCGCTTACACTTTACCCCCTGATCACTGGGCAGCTTCATCAATCCTCACTGGTACCTCACAACAAACATAGTGACGTACATTTAAGACACACACAGTCAGGTACCAGCACCAACTCCGCTCCCTGGGGAGTATTCCAACCCGATGCTGGCGCTTGGCCGCATACAAGGGTTAAGATATCGAGTCTTTTGAGCGTTTAATAAATACGGAGAGAGACAGAGAGAGAGAGAGAGAGAGAGAGAGAGAGAGAGAGATCTGGAGGCACCAGCAGATTGGACAGTGGACAAGTAGACAAGCAGGCAATCTTGCGGGCAGATACACACATAATAGAATAACAGGCACATGCATATGCACGGAAAGAAATCACACAAGACGTTCAGATCATTTGCCGACCCTACACTAGTAGTGTGTGACAGAATTTGCCTGTCCAACGAGGAAAGCGTGCTACAGTATTTCCCGCGCACATTTCTCATGCCAACACTTAGATGAATCATAGTCACTTCACTGAAGATGACGTCATGACGAGGATTTAACATCAGACAGACGTGGAGAAGTAGTGTGGCTTATCGGCAAATTTCCCTCGTCGTAAACACTGGAACACGTCTTCCAGTGCTGACTGCCGTCACCTCCATGGCCGGCACCCTTCTGTGCTGCGGTGCTGCATGCCACGCCTTTCGACTTTGGTTCAGATACAAGCCCGCGCTGTCGCATTAAACTGCAGTAAAACTCAGAGGGAGTGCAACCGTCGTGCAGAGAAAGCAACCTTGGGCCGCGCTGGATACGCGCCAGAGTTTGTTGAGTGCAAAACTCGCAGCCAATGTTATAGAGAACCATCTCAGTATTCGGTTGTTGTACAAGAGTTGTTAAAACATAAGTTACAAAAACATCGATATACTGCAAAATATTTGGTTAAGAAAAAGTATGATAAGCATTAACAAGTAAATGAAGAACTGATGAGCTACAGGCATATACGTTTTTGGCATTCCTAGACGTTTGTGGTTTCTGAGAAAATGAACTTTACTAGGATCCACTTGAGACACTGCCCGCTGAAGGAACTCGACACACCACACGGCAACACAGATATAGTGCAACACATGCGGGCAAAGGGTCCAAGAACGGGTGAAGTAAAGAAGCGTCAGATTTGGTTAGGTGGCTTTGGTTCGGGAGACTGCTTCCTCCAAGATGGACCGAAGGCCGGGTGCCATGCCTCCACCGCCATAGACTCGCTGCGCCCTCTGCTGGGCAGGATACCTGCAGGACCATAAGCTCCTCGCTGCGCCCTCTGCTGGGCAGGATACCTGCAGGACCATGAGGCCCTCGGCAACATCCCTTGGCTGCTTGCATTCCTCTGTGCCCCGTGGTCTTCTTTAAAGCGACAGCTTCCAAAAACACTGTCCATACAGGAACTTTCCTTCCCTTCCAACTCATCTACAATATGTACCAGTTCCTGGCAACCCATTCCTCAGTGCTCTCCCCTCTTGTATGAGTACACGGTCAGCCCCTCAGCCTCTACTCGCTTATTGAAAGCATGTCTTACGACAGGCGGAGTTAAGCGAGTATGCTTTGGGGTTGGACGATGTGCGAGGCGCAGTGCTGTGGTTCTCTCCCTGTGACGGAAAGAATCTGGGTTTATTCAAATACGCAGTCCATAAATCCACAGTCGAATGAGTCACGTGACCCATGCTGACCGTGTGACCACGTGGCCTGTTCTCCTCCGAACAGCCGACTTATTGGCTGAGAAGAGGCAGGTTTCCCAGATAATGGATGTGCAATCCAAAACAATCCAAAGCAATCCAAAGCAATCCAAAGCAATCCAAAGCAATCCAAAGCAATCCAAAGCAATCCAGAGCAATCCAAAGCAATCCAAAGCAATCCAAAGCAATCCAAAGCAATCCAAAGCAATCCAAAGCAATCCAAAGCAATCCAAAGCAATCCAAAGCAATCCAAAGCAATCCAAAGCAATCCAAAGCAATCCAAAGCAATCCGAAGCAATCCAAAGCAATCCGAAGCAATCCAGAGCAATCCAAAGCAATCCAAAGCAATCCAAAGCAATCCAAAGCAATCCAAAGCAATCCAAAGCAATCCAAAGCAATCCAAAGCAATCCAAAGCAATCCAAAGCAATCCAAAGCAATCCAAAGCAATCCAAAGCAATCCAAAGCAATCCAAAGCAATCCAAAGCAATCCAAAGCAATCCAAAGCAATCCAAAGCAATCCAAAGCAATCCAAAGCAATCCAAAGCAATCCAAAGCAATCCAAAGCAATCCAAAGCAATCCAAAGCAATCCAAAGCAATCCAAAGGGCATTTTCGGTATTTTTTCAAGTGATCGCTGTAACCGCTGTAATCATACACGAGTCGTATCAAATTGGGACGAAAACGCAGACTGCCTCGTTCTGGAAACGGATTTACTGCAAGAGCTGACTGACTGAGTGTTGCGTACGATTACAGCGATCGCTATTCAAAGACCCGAATTGCCTTTGGGATTGCTCTGGATTGCTCTGGATTGCTTTGGATTGCTCTGGATTGCTTTGGATAGCTTTGGATTGCTTTGGATTGCTCTGGATTGCTTTGGAATGCTTTGGATTGATCTGGATTGCTTTGGATTGATCTAGATTGCTTGGGATTGCTCTGGATTGCATTGGATTGCATTGGATTGCTTTAGATTGCTTTGGATTGCATTGGATTGCATTGGATTGCTTTGGATTGCATTGGGTTGCTTTGGATTACTTTGGATTGCTCTGGATTGCTTTGGATTGCTTTGGATTGCTCTGAATTGCTTTGGATTGCTTTGGATTGCATTGGATTGCTAATCCCAAGCCATGGAAAACCCGCCCCTGGCCTGCACGCGTCAGCAGACAGACGTGGATGCGCAGTCCTTAAAAGACCGATGGGTTCACTGGGTCAGCTTATTCAGGAGAGAGAGAGAGAGAGAGAGAGAGAGAGAGAGAGAGAGAGAGAGGGGGGGGGGAGGGAGAACTGAATTGAACTTTATTTAGACCGTCTGTTCATTGCATTTACATCAGCAAGTGAGCAATACTGTGCATGCTTTTATGAGTGTGTTCATTAGCTGCATGTGTGCATGTGCAAAATTGCATGCTCTTGTGTATGCATGCTTCTGTGTATGTTACTGTGTGTGCATAGGAGTGTGTCTGAATGTGACTGTGTGCTTTCCTCTGTGTGTGTGTGTGTGTGTGTGTGTGTGTGTGTGTGTGTGTGTGTGTGTGTGCATGTGTGCACACACTTGTGCATGTGTGTGTGTGTGTGTGTGTGTGTGTGTGTTGTGTGTGTGTGTGTGCTTGTGTGTGTGTGTGTGTGTGTGTGTGTGTGTGTGTGTGTGTGTGTGTGTGTGTGCACACACTTGTGCATGTGTGTGTGTGTGTGTGTGTGTGTGTGTACATGTGTGCACACACTTGTGCATGTGTGTGTGTGTGTTTGTGTGTGTGTTTGTGTGTGTGTATGTGTGTGTGTGTGTGTGTGTGTGTGTGTGTGTCTGTGTGTGTGTTTGTGTGTGTGTGTGTGTGTGTGTGTGTGTGTGTGTGTGTGTGTGTGTGTGTGTGTGTGTGTGCGCGCGTGCGCCTGTGTGTGTGTGTGTGTGTATGTGTGTGTGCATGTGTGCACACACTTGTGCATGTGTGTGTGTGTGTGTATATATGTGTGTGTGTGTGTGTGTGTGTGTGTGTCTGTGTGTGTGTGTGTGTGTGTGCGTGTGTGTGTGTGTGTGTATGTGTGTGTGTGCGCGTGTGTGTGACTACTATAGGACATTCTCATTTCTGAAACGGAAATTAAGCCCGAGTTTCGTTCCTTTACTTCTTGCAGTTCCGGTAGACTGGTAAAAATAGAAGCTGATGTGATGATCTCTAGATCGTGGCAAAAGGATGACATTAAAGCATGCAACAAGATTAATTAGATTAAAAACTAATCGATAATAGTCATAATAGACTGTTTTAACGTATACTTTCTGCACAAAACCCACAGAAGATAAGTAAACAAACCTCACCGTACGTATCTAGCTGGCTAGCAGACGAACGCGATCGAACCGTAGCCACTACGCCAGCAGACGATCGAGCTAGTGTGTTATAATGGTTCATGTAAAGCTCGAATGCGTAGCAGCAGATAACTGTTTAGTTCTGGCTTGAATTGACAATTTCGTTTCCCTGGTCAGGCGAGGACAGAAAATTCACGATCATAGACTGATAGAGTCGATGAGTGCATGATCAACTGCCCGCATTCGGCATAATGTAACGTGTAAGATTATGACAAGCAAAATGGCATTAACGCACAAAACAAAGTTTCATGACAACTAAATTCACCAATTATATTAATAACTGACCATATTTACACCTACAGCTAGTGCTAAAACCTTACATACAAAGCAAACAAAACATACTGCGGGGAGTGTCCCGGTCACGCATCAAAACTCAGTGCACGAGTGTCGGAGCAGATAAACAAATAAGAGAAAAGCGAAACGATCACTCGTTGCACTGAGTTTTGATGCGTGACCGGGACACTCCCCGCAGTATGTTTTGTTTGCTTTGTATGTAAGGTTTTAGCACTAGCTGTAGGTGTAAATATGGTCAGTTATTAATATAATTGGTGAATTTAGTTGTCATGAAACTTTGTTTTGTGCGTTAATGCCATTTTCTTGTCATAATCTTACACGTTACATTACGCCGAATGCGGGAAAGTTGATCATGCACTCATCGACTCTATCAGTCTATGATCGTGAATTTTCTGTCCTCGCCTGACCAGGGAAACGAAATAGTCAATTCAAGCCAGAACTAAACAGTTATCTGCTGCCACTCATTCGAGCATTACATGAAACATTATATCAAACTAGCTCGATCGTCTGCTGGCGTAGTGGCTACGGTTCGATCGCGTTCGTCTCCTATAGGTATGTACGGTGTGGTTTGTTTGAGTCCTAGCTGTAAGTGTAAAAATGGTCAGTTATTAATATAATCCCTGATTTTAGTTGTAATGAAACTTTTTGTGTTTTAATGCCATTTTCTTGTCATCATCGACTCAATCTTACAAGTTAGACATACATGAGTCTCCAGAGAGAAACTCCACACTTCATTGATTGGTCGAAATTTCCGCCATCTAGAAATTTTCGTCTGCTGCAGTTGCGGTTACATGTGCGTCGCTAGCGCGAATTCGATTCGTGGTCCATCGCACTCTTCAAGTTCTGATTTTCGCACTTTTTCAGCAGTTGATGTCGAATGAGTCTCCAGAGAGAAACCTACACACTTCGGAGAGTTTCACCTAAACCCGGACGAGTTACTTTTTGTCACGTTTCTGTCCAACATCAGTGTCGGGGCCAGGAGTTAAGGCGTAGGGACCACCCGTTGAGAGTCAAACGTGGGATAGAGTTAGAATATAAAGCTTCACCCGTTATTGATATATCCAACCATATCAAGATGGCGGAAATTTGATGTCCGCTTTTCGGAACATCATCTTTGAAAACGAAGCGACGCATGTAACCGCAACCGCAACTGCAGCAGACGAAAATTTCAAGATGGCGGAAATTTCCACCAATCAATGAAGTGTGGAGTTTCTCTCTGGAGACTCATGTGTTAGACATTACGCCTAGTGCGGGCAAGTTGATCATTCATCGACTCGATGATAGTGAATTTTTTGTCCTCGCCAGACCAGGGAAACGAAATTGTCAATTCAAGCCAGAACTAAACAGTTATCTGCTGCTACGCATTCGAGCTTTACATGACACAGTACTGTTTTCCACCCCCACATACATGTACTTTGAGCTATCTATTCAGTGCAGACGCTTTGAGAAAGCAACCGGAACTGCCAGGTTCTACCTAACGCGTTGTTTTTTCGACAGAGAGCGCCGAGGATAACTCCTGCAGGGTACGTTCATGAGAATGTCCTATACTGATGATAAAAATGTTTCTTTCAAGGGGCCAATAGGAATTTGGAGCTGACATTCGAGCAATTTTATGAAGAAAGAATTTAAAGCAAACCATTATTAAATTCCACTATACATAACATGATAATACATTGCTAGTACACACAGATTACAAGAAGTGACTGCATAATCATGCCTCAATTTGTTTTTCCTCATCTTCTATGAAATACATCAATGAATCTGTAATTGTGTTGTTAAATATATATATAAATTATATAAAGTATGTGTCATTGGAAAGATAACTGCAAGATGGCTTCAGGTTTTGTAGTAAGATGTTTTTATGTCAATACTTTTTTTTAAACCCTAAGTTTGTTAGTTAATTAGTTATTCAGTAAAATAACTCAAAACGATAAAAACGGATCCTAATGAAAATTGGTGGAAGGTCAGGAATTCTCCCAAATAAGAATCCAATGTATTTTGGAGGTCATATGGTGTCTCGTTTTGGAATTACGACCACAACGATACATTTTATTGCAAATCAGTTTAATCACGAAGTTGATGACGTCGAACTATTGAAGACATCATAGTATGCGTTCGGCACTCAGAAATCGCTATCAGCCAATAGAATGAACCAAACTTCGTAGCGTCAGGCCTCGATGGCCGAAAATCTTGCTTTTATTAAATATACATATCATGGAATAAAACGTGTGGCTTTCTTGAGGCTGGTTGCGTTCTCAGTGTTCGCTAGACTAGTGTGACAATTTGTCGTGATGAACAACTGCGAACACTTTCACAGGTAGTGTTATACCGAGTAATTCTAAAGGCTGAACACGTAACAACATACGACTCGAAACATCGACCAAGTTAGCAAATCTCCATGTGTACCTTGAAAGATTTTTTGGCCAGAGCCAGAGGGCTTCATCTATTACTTCACTGATTCCATAAAATCATCAAAGAAACACAACGGTCCAATCTCAGTTTCACGGTACAGCTAGACAGCGAGTGCACAATGGTCGCATCTATAGTGCGCACAGTACCACTGAATTTGTATTTTGATGTAGTGGCAAACAACTTGGAAGCATACATAAGAGTTTGGGAAAACAACATGCTTCCAGATTTGCGGATTCCGGGGATTCCGTGAATAATGCAGCCATATTTATAATATCGCAGTCAGCAGCCACCTAAGAGCTCGTAACTTACAGAAAATGTGACACTACTCGTCCTAAAACGTTTCTTTTGGCCCCCCGCCCCCACTCCTACACCCCTCCCCTGGCCCGCCGCTCCTCGCTCCCACCCTTACACCCCTCCCCTGGCCCCCCGACCCCCGACCCCACCCCTACACCCCTCCCCTGGCCCCCCGACGCCCGACCCCACCCCTACACCCCTCCCCTAGCCCCCCAACCCCCGCCCCCATCCCTACATCCCTCCCCTGGCCCCACGCCCCCATCCCTCCACACCTCCCCTGGCCCCACGCCCCCCGCCCCTCCACCCCTCCCCTGGCCCCCCGCCCCCACCTACACCCCTCCCCTGGCCCCACGCCCCCACCTACACCCCTCCCCTGGTCCCCCGCCCCCATCCCTACACCCCTCCCCTGGCCCCACGCCCCCACCCCTACACCCCTCCTTGGCCTCACGCCGCCCGCCCCTACACCCCTCCCCTGGCCCCCCGCCCCCCGCCCCTACACCCCTCCCCTTGTGCCACGCCTCTATCCCTTCACCCCTCCCTTGGCCTCACGCCCCCACCCCTATACCCCTCCCTTGGCCTCACGCCCCCCGCCCCTACACCCCTCCCCTGGCCCCCCGCACCCCGCCCCTACACCCCTCCCCTTGCCTCACGCCTCCATCCCTACACCCCTCCCTTGGCCTCACGCCTTCAATAAAACACGAGGTTAAGCTCAAGGCCAAGCCACACGAGAAGCAGTGGTGCTTTGCTTGAAAGCAAAGCCAAAAACCTGACGTTTCGGCGTGCTTCCCGTGTGTCATGCCCCGAAGCAAGGCAGTCCTGCTTTGCCTCAACGGTGCTTCGCTGGTGCTTTGTACTCTTCAACATGTTCTAAAGCGCGAAGCGTGCTTCGCAGTGCTTGTGTCACGAGCCAATCAAATGGTGCCGTGATGTTAGACAAAATGGCAGACTTTCTTGTCGCTTCGATGTTTTGTTGAGAAAACTACAACAAACGATTGCATATTGGGGGAAAAAACTACTGTCATATTTGCAATATGTGCGTAAAAATTGAGCAACCACCTCAAATAGAGACACCTTTTATCATATAAATTTGGATATCTCGAATGTGGGTCAAATGCAGGAATTGACGCAGCGCAGCAACGCGGACGCAATGGCTGTGCGGGCGACGGGACCTCTCTCGGCTCTCTCAGGAGAGCAAACTACTCGGTTAATTGAACTAATTCAAGAGCATGAACCACGTTGGCTTTTGTCGTCTTCTTGCATTGGTCGCAAGGAGAGTTGCAATAATAACATTATCATCGCTGCTGCTATTGCAATATGATGAATAAACGGGGAATGACTCCCGATATACAGTGTTTCGAAGTCTGCTTCGCAAAATATTGTTTCACATGTGGCATACCCCGAAGCAAAACGTGTTTCGATGCAAAACGCACCGAAACTGCTTTTGGTTTTGCTTCGAAGCAAATCAGTGTTTTCTGCTTCCCGTGTGGCTTGGCCTTTAACCTTTGATATCCCCTGGGTGCAAGGGGTCAAAGTATAAACGCTACGCATTTCAAATGTGGATAGCACTGCGGGCCTATCTGTCCTTTCCAAGCCACCCGCAAGCCCGCCTGGTCCTGGGGCTGGGCTTCCCAACAGAGCCGCGGAGCGACCCAGGCGGTGGCAGAGAGACGGGGGAGGACACACCTGTGGTCCTGCAAACAAACCTGAGGCTGTTTGAGCAGGCAGGGACCCCGGGAGCGAACGTGAAAGATTCGCCTCTTAACACCAGGCTAATCGAGGGCCGGATAATGACATAAGCGGCCCTGGAAGGCTTGCCATTGTGCAGGTAGCCGTGCGGCGGGGAGCAATCGCGCGACAGCGACGTTCTGGAGAGGGCGGACTGACGAGCAAACAACCCCTGTTTGAGCCTCGTGACCGCACGACGAGAGCCCGCGAGAGCTGGCGGCGATTTGCCGTAATTGTAATAACCATATCGACGGTGGCAAATATTTGCAGCCTCCAGGCAGTAATGGTCGTGCAAACCTGGCGCAGCCAAGGAGCCGTCCTACGAAGGGTCGCCACCAGGCCCCGGATGTAAAACTGCCTTCCACCTGCTCGTCACTTCCTCTGTGACGTCATTCTGTCCTTATTAATTACCAGTAGCAGAAGTGTGCAAAGTGAGTGTGACATTGACGTAAATCCGTTTTTCTGTATTTATTGTTAAATACACTAGTGAAGAATGTAAATATGACATGGACATAATGCCATTTGTTTCCATTTCTTGCCAAATACAGCTGTTTAGAATGCAAATGTGGCATAGAAATAATGCCACGTGTATCTATTCATTGCCAAATACAGTTGTGTAGAATTATGACATAGAAGTAATGCCATTTGAATCCATTTATTGCCATATACACGTGTGTAGAATGCAAGTATGACATAGAAGTAATGCCATTTGAATCCATTTATTGCCATATACACGTGTGTAGAATGCAAGTATGACATAGAAGTAATGCCATTTGAATCCATTTATTGCCATATACACGTGTGTAGAATGCAAGTATGACATAGAAGTAATGCCATTTGAATCCATTTATTGCCATATACACGTGTGTAGAATGCAAGTATGACATAGAAGTGATGCCATTTGAATCCATTTATTGCCATATACACGTGTGTAGAATGCAAGTATGACATAGACGTAACCTCATTTGTCTCATTTGGCAGGTGCAGTCGTGTACATGAACATTACCGTACACCGTGCACGTATAAAATGTAAACATAAAGTTTGCAAATTAATTTTGTGAATCAAAGAAAAGGCAAGCAAAACGTTTATTTTTCTGTCCTAGAGTCAACAGGTGCTTCACAGGAGACGTTCATTGCGTTTTATCGAATGGGCAAATGAATATATATCAGTTGAGCATTTATTTTATAAAATGTATTTCCCACATTTCTTCTCATAATTATGGAGAGCTACGAGTCACAATCTTCTTTTGTTTCTTCCTCTATTATGGTTCGGTATTAAATGCTGTTTAACTTTTCTTTTTCCCCCTTCATTAGATCAACCTTGCTGCTGTTTCTTCCTCTATTATGGTTCGGTATTAAATGCTGTTTAACTTTTTATTTTCCCCCTTCATTAGATCACCTTGCTGCTGTTTCTTCCTTTTTTATGGTTCGGTATTAAATGCTGTTTAACTTTTTATTTTCCCCCTTCATTGGATCAACCTTGCTGTTGTTTCTTCCTCTAGTATGGTTCGGTATTAAATGCTGTTTAACTTTTCATTTTCCCCCTTCATTGGATCAACCTTGCTGTTGTTTCTTCCTCCAGTACGGTTCGGTATTAAATGCTGTTTAACTTTTCATTTTCCCCCTTCATTAGATCAACCTTGCTGCTGTTTCTTCCTCTATTATGGTTCGGTATTAAATGCTGTTTAACTTTTTATTTTCCCCCTTCATTAGATCACCTTGCTGCTGCTTCTTCCTTTTTTATGGTTCGGTATTAAATGCTGTTTAACTTTTTATTTTCCCCCTTCATTGGATCAACCTTGCTGTTGTTTCTTCCTCTAGTATGGTTCGGTATTAAATGCTGTTTAACTTTTCATTTTCCCCCTTCATTGGATCAACCTTGCTGTTGTTTCTTCCTCCAGTACGGTTCGGTATTAAATGCTGTTTAACTTTTCAATTTCCCCCTTCATTAGATC
>JAWQFJ010004643.1:0-37500 GCA_034096865.1 Theodoxus fluviatilis | reverse complement strand
GTTGATTGTGACGTGTTTGTTGGAGGTGACTGTCACGTGTTTGTTGGAGGTAACTGTCACGTGTTTGTTGGAGGTGACTGTGACGTGTTTGTTGGAGGTGACTGTCACGTGTTTGTTGGAGGTGATTGTGACGTGTTTGTTGGAGTTGATTGTGACGTGTTTGTTGGAGTTGATTGTGACGTGTTTGTTGGAGTTGATTGTGACGTGTTTGTTGGAGGTGACTGTGACGTGTTTGTTGGAGGTGACTGTCACGTGTTTGTTGGAGGTGACTGTGACGTGTTTGTTGGAGGTGACTGTCACGTGTTTGTTGGAGGTAACTGTCACGTGTTTGTTGGAGGTGACTGTCATGTGTTTGCTGGAGGTGACTGTCACGTGTTTGTTGGAGGTGATTGTGACGTGTTTGTTGGAGGTGACTGTGACGTGTTTGTTGGAGGTAACTGTCACGTGTTTAGTGGAAGTGACTGTCACGTGCTTGGTGGAAGTGACTGTGACGTGTTTGTTGGAGGTGACTGTGACGTGTTTGGTGGAAGTGACTGTCACGTTTTGGTGGAGATGACTGACAATGCAGCATGTCCGGCAGCGCCGACAAGTTGATCAACGCCATTGGAAAAACAACGTTTAGACAGGCAGGCCTTATCAAATAATAAACCTTTGTTCTTGAATATTAATTGCATCTTACATCCAAAAATTGAGAAAATGTATTGTTTACATTTAAATAAATTTCGATGTGCAATTTGTAACGAAGATTGCCCGGGACAGACGACGAAAAAATATGTTCAATGAACAAACAAACAAATAAAAGAATGAACCAATGAAATATTACGGTCTATTAGCATTGCAGTCTATGTAAAGCCATTGATCACGAAGGAAACGACTGGAGGTGATTAGAGTGAGAGCTATCCAAATCGCGGTCTCTTTAGTTATTTGTCTCTCACGAATCGTTCAGAGTCAGAAGCAGGGTTGCAGAGTCTATTGGATGGAATGTATGACTATTGCATTAGATGGCAACTTCACGTTAATATTAACAAGACTATTAAAAAAAATTATCGAGGAAAAATTTGAAACAAACCTGTCTTCTTGTTTAATGGTGAGCCAATCGAAGTTGTGTCTGATGTTATGTATTTAGGATTAAGATTGAACTATAATAATAAGTTTTCAGTCGCTCAGAAAAATTTATTTGATCGAGCTTCGAGAGCAATGTTTTCTTTGCTGAGAACCTGTAGAAAATTGTCTCTCCCAGCTGATATACAGATTGACCTGTTTGATAAGATGATAGCTCCTATTTTGTTGTATGGCCCTGAAGTTTGGGGTTTTAGTTCGTGCGAAATCGCAACTAGATTACAACTTCGCTCTTATAAAACTGTATTCAAGTTGAGAAAATCAACACCCAATGCTATGGTTTTTGGCGAGTTGGGAAAAATACCTTTAGACATTAATGCTAAACGTAGATTATTATGCTATTGGTATAAATTAGTAAATCCTGAGAACCGAAATAACTTTTCAAGTATTGCATACTGGTTTTCTTATAAAATGTTTTCATTAGATTTGTTATATTCTGAATATTTATCTTCCATAAAAACCATTCTGGATAGTCTAGGATTATCAGGATTTTGGACCCTGCAAGGGAACTTACAATTTTTAGCAACTTGGTTTAAAAAAAAGGTCAGAAGGTGCTTGTACGACCAGTACATTCAACAATGGTTTACAGAGATAGATACTAAAGACGTGTTTTATAATTATAGGATGTACAAAGATGAATTTGTGTGTGAAGATTATGTCAATATTGTGTCATTTAGACAGTGTGTTTCATTTATGAAATTCAGAACCTTGAACAATAGACTGCCAGTGCAAATAAATCGTTATTTAAATGTGCCTTTGTACAAAATGTGCTTCCGGCGACATTGGGGATGAATACCAATATGTGTTTGTTTGTGATTTTGTCAATGATGAGCGATGTAAATATTTGTCAGGTTACTTTTGTACAAGACCAAATAGCTTAAAATTTAATCAACTCTTTGGTAGCAGAAAGAAGAACGTACTGTCAAATCTAGTAGAATTCCTGAATATTATTTGTAAAAAAATTAACTGAATAACTCTAAACCACAATTTCAATGCTTATGTTGCGTGTATTGAGTTGTATTTTTCCTCCATATACAATTTTTCCTCATTGTACATTTTTTTCCGTTTTTCTATTTTTGACTTTTTGTTTCTTCTTTTTTTCTTCTTTTTTTTTCCATTTCTGATTCAATTATGTATGTTATAGTTGGTTTTGTTGTTAATATTTTAAATGCCCCCAAGGGCAATGAATAAGTTGTGCCTTGCCTTGACGGGTCTGGCACCCAAACTTGAACTTGAACTTGTGCAAGGAGACGTGGTGGGTCTATTCTCACCCCCAACCCACAGGGGGTCTATTCTCACCCCCAACCCACAGGGGGTCTATTCTCACCCCAACCCACAGGGGATCTATTCTCACCCCCAACCCTCAGGGGATATATTCTCACCCCCAACCCACAGGGGATATATTCTCACCCCAACCCACAGGGGGTCTATTCTCACCCCCAACCCACAGGGGGTATATTCTCACCCCCAACCCACAGGGGATATATTCTCACCCCCAACCCACAGGGGATCTATTCTCACCCCCAGCCCACAAAAGTCTATTCTCACCCCCAACCCTTAGGGGATCTATTCTCACCCCAACTCACAGGGGGTCTATTCTCATCCCCAGCCCACAGGGGGTCTATTCTCACCCCAACTCACAGGGGGTCTATTCTCATCCCCAGCCCACAGGGGATCTATTCTCACCCCAACTCACAGGGGATCTATTCTCACCCCAACTCACAGGGGGTCTATTCTCACCCCAACCCACAGGGGGTCTATTCTCACCCCAACTCACAGGGGATCTATTCTCATCCCCAGCCCACAGGGGATCTATTCTCACCCCAACTCACAGGGGGTCTATTCTCATCCCCAGCCCACAGGGGGTCTATTCTCACCCCAACTCACAGGGGGTCTATTCTCATCCCCAGCCCACAGGGGATCTATTCTCACCCCAACTCACAGGGGATCTATTCTCATCCCCAGCCCACAGGGGGTCTATTCTCACCCCAACTCACAGGGGATCTATTCTCACCCCAACTCACAGGGATCTATTCTCACCCCAACTCACAGGGGGTCTATTCTCACCCCAACCCGCAGGGGGTCTATTCTCACCCCAACTCACAGGGGGTCTATTCTCACCCCAACCCGCAGGGGATCTATTCTCACCCCAACTCACAGGGGATCTATTCTCACCTCCAACCCACAGGGGGTCTGTACCCCAAGGGTGAAACATTATTCATTACAAACGTAGAAGACTTTGCATGCACTAAAACTAAGTGTAATTGACAAAAACTGGATTCATTTTGTGGTATTTTTTTACGTTTCGTGAAAATTCGCATGTTTTCCATCGTCTCCTGGAAACACTGCAACGTGTTTAGCCATCACGGAGGGAGGTCTTCTTCAGAGGTCACTGTCCATTCAGAGGTCACTGTCCATTCAAAGGTCACTATCCATTCAGAGGTCACTGTCCATTCAGAGGTCACTGTCCATTCAGAGGTCACTGTCCATTCAGAGGTCACTGTCCACTGACGCACTCGAGGTATCAGCTTGTGCACGCAGTTCTGTGTGAGATAATTTCATTCACATTGAACTAGTGTTGCATTGCTCTTTCTTGATATCGTGTCTGAATCAAACAGTGGAGTGTGCTGCTTTGAAAAAGTGTGGTAACCGCAACAATCTTCGTTTCTAAAATAAGAAAAAATAACAAAGAAACTTGGTACAGAAAACGTTCCGCTAAATTCTCGTTCAGCGACTGCTGGACAAATCGCGGTGTATGTATGACACAAAATGTCATCAAAATGTGCCACAAAACCTCGCATGAAGTGGAAACTGCGGTTCAATCGTGCGTGTAATCCAAGACCACGACTCGCCCTAACATCATATCATTGGGTCTCTATTAGGTAGCAAGCGCAAAAGCATACACACACGTGGTGTGTGTGTGTGTGTGTGTGTGTGTGTGTGTGTGTGTGTGTGTGTGTGTGTGTGTGTGTGTGTGTGTGTTTCTTAACGATCACGCATTATAAAGGCCGTGTGAAAAAAATACATTTCAAAATTTATTCTTTCACTAAATCTGACTTACATAAAACGATGATAGCCAGTTAATCACCAGTGAATTAGAGCTTGTGTTGAAATGCTGGATACCCGACCTTCAAAGCGGGCCTAACTTTTATTCTAAATATGAAAAACAATGTGTTTGATTCACCATTGTGTGGAAGTCAAGATCAGCATAACGGTGCCCATTTCAAGTCCAAGCGGACACAGCACATTGTGGGAATGAACGATCGTTTCAAACTGATGCCTGTTTACGAGTGCCCAGTCCAGACAAAGCAGGGAAAAGGAGAGAGACCAGAGAGGCGCCACGCAAAGACCAATACGAGTGCCTGGTCCACAGACCAATACGAGTGCCTGGTCCACAGACCAATACGAGTGCCTGGTCCACAGACCAATACGAGTGCCTGGTCCAAAGACCAATACGAGTGCCTGGTCCAAAGACCAATACGAGTGCCTGGTCCAAAGACCAATACGAGTGCCTGGTCCAGAGACCAATACGAGTGCCTGGTCCAAAGACCAATACGAGTGCCTGGTCCAAAGACCAATACGAGTGCCTGGTCCAGACAAAGCAGGGAAAAGGAGAGAGCAGAGAGGCACCACGCAAAGACCAATACCAGCAGCAACAGGATGCTCTTCATTCACTTCCAGTCCTTGATGACGGCTGGACAAAGACAAAAGACAATTTCTTCACCAGCCGTTGATCATGCGTAAGTGCGTACCTCCGTTTTTGTGGATGGAGAGTTACTCAAGGGCAGATAAGCCGTCTAGACGTAAAGTCCTGGGGCATGCGTTTGCCATGAAACTGCTCCTGGAGTCGTAAAGCGCGCTCGCCTCTTCGTCACGTGAGGCTTCCTCGCGGCTGGGGGCGTGGGGCAGACATTAAAGCGAGTTGTGGTGCTCCTTGCTTTTTCCTCGCCAACAAAATGGACACCCTAAACACTTCATAGCCCCCATGATGTCGGGCCAGGCCGCTCGTCGGTCACTTACGATCGGAGTCATAGGCAGGAGACGGCCATGCTGCAACCCTCTCGCGCTTCCGTGTGCGTCCCCAGCAAGCCTTGAGACAGGTCTACTTCTGTAGAGGCTCTGGAGCACGGCGATGACACCCCCCCTTTCGTGTTTGGAATGCCGCGGACAGGCAAGCTGTAAACGCTTAACGGTGCTTGCATGCGGAAAATGGTGAACATAAGGAAGAGATGCGATACTTTCTAATGCGTTCCTAGACATGATCCGACGCTAAAATCCGTGTACGTTACTGCGTTTTTCAGCCCTTACAAAGCTTTACCTTTGCACCGCTTTTACTCTCCCTCCCACCTTCCCATCTTGGAATGAATCAACCTCTTTCCATGTTGTTTAACGTGTAAAGTAGACGGACTTTCGCCATCGTCACGTTGCCATAACTCTGATTAAAAATATGAAACCCCCAGAGTGCGCAAAGAGAAATCGTCCTCAAAACTGTAAAGACAGTTCTCTCCTGGAAACCAAAGAAGGCGTTTGTTGGTGGAGGCTCTAAAAACAACAACAACGGAAATATCAGCAAACAAACAAAACCGATATGCAAACGTTTTCAATCCTTGCAATTGATGCATTTACCACCGTAACAAGGTAGTTGGAGACAGCAAACTTGAAAGGAGATTACAAGATTAAATTATGTAGTTAAATGCTGCTTTTTGGTAAGTACTATTTTTCATAAACTAACATTTTTTCCCAATTCCAAACAACGTGTCCATCCTCCCACATTAGAGTTTAAGAAATCCCACCACTACATTGCAGTGCGTTTCTGTCGGTGCAGTCTGCAAACTTCTTCAACGCCGATGGCCCGCAATGACTGTGAGACAAGGAAAGTTCGTACGACGGGACAACCCCCCAGCAACACTCCATCCACACCTCACCCCCACTTTCACTCCCACTCACATCTCCATCCGCACCCTCACCCCCACTACCACCCTCACCTCCATCCCACCTCTTCCACTGCCTTTAGCCCCCACCTCTTCCACTGCCTTTAGCCCCCACCCCCACCTCTTCCATTGCCACTTGCCCCCACCCCCACCTCTTCCACTGCCTCTTGCCCCCACCCCCACCTCTTCCACTGCCTCTTGCCCCCACCTCCACCTCTTCCATTGCCTCTTGCCCCCACCCCAACTCTTTCATTGCCTCTTGCCCCCACCCCCACCTCTTCCATTGCCTCTTGCCCCCACCCCCATCTCTTCCATTGCCTCTTGCCCCCACCCCCACCTCTTCCACTGCCTCTTGCCCCCACCCCCACCTCTTCCACTGCCTCTTGCCCCCACCCCCACCTCTTCCACTGCCTCTTGCCCCCCATCCCACTCCCCACCCCCACCCCGTTGCCCCTTGCTTGCCCTCTATTCTCTTGTCCTCTGCTTGCCCACACCACGTACAGCCCTCACTAAGACTGGACACAGGCCCTGGACACGACCGCCATCGCGGAGAAAACGCTGCCTTAAACTGAAAGCGGTCAGCTCGTCCCGCTTCATTGGACTTGACATATGAACTTGACTGGGCAAACGTAGTCTGCATGTCCAAGCCAACACAACACAGATGTGCTACACAGCCACGCTCTGTCTCTCAGGCTGCAGCACCGCTGTCTTGCAAATCGCAGCTGGTCAGAGGGATGAGAGGGATGGGGAACAGGCACGCTGTCACCTTTCACCCGCAGCAGCTCCAAAAGGACGTCTGCATCGACGACATCTTGCAACGTTTTCCCCTCCAAGGGTCAGGGACCTCTGACCTTTCACTGCAGTGGATGCCAGTGGCCCGGCCTGCCTGCTACAAGGAACGATGGCAGTTTGCTGCCAGAGACTGTCAACCACAGCCAGGGGAGACAACCCTCCAGTCGCCCCGAGTGGTGTAGGCCACGAGGGCGCTGCGTTTACAGACACTTCTCAACTTTCTAGCCTTCGCTGTTTTACTTGATTTCATAAAAAAATCTGAAATCTGCTTTCTCTTTGGAAACTTACCTGGCTGGCTGGACTCGTTCTTGGGTCTTCGAGACTCATTTTCGGGTGAAAACGCCTCAGTCGTGTATCCATGGCAACGGCTGAGCATGTTTTGTAAACTTACCGCGGTTGGCATGCTGACGATTCTTGGTTGCGGTCGTCAGTGCACTAAGAAGTGCACGCCTGAACAATCGCACGTGACTGTGTAAAGGAAGACTACACACGTGCACTTTCACTTCCAACATCATGCATACATATGTACGTACGAGCAAACCACAATGCATTCCTACTCGCATGTGCACACGTGCGCTCGGCAGTACTGACCCGAAAGAGAAAGACACGTTTGAAGTGAGGACGGTTGGCCTGGCAGAATGTTATGCAACAAAATAATAAGGATTCCCGAAACTCTCACTACAGAGACAGAGATAATGGTCTACAGAAAACTCTTTATTGCCCAAAGTCGACTCCGTTTCTGAGACACACTAAGAAACAACAAAACGTGTAATCTGAATACTTTCTCAGGACGAAGTCCTCCTCCATGCAGGCCACACGTGACAGGCGCATGTAAGGACGGGGAAAAGGGAAGATCTGTGACAGAGCGGGCGGGCTAAAGGCAAGATCTGTGACAGAGCAGGCGGGGGAAAGGCAAGATCTGTGACAGAGCGGGCGGGGGAAAGGCAAGATCTGTGACAGAGCGGGCGGGGGAAAGGCAAGATCTGTGACAGAGCACGCGGGGGAAAGGACGGGGAAAAGGCAAGATCTGTGACAGCGGGCGGAGGAAAAGCAAGACCTGTGACAGAGCGGGCGGAGGTGAGGACGGTGGAAAAGCAAGACATGTGACAGAGCGGGCGGAGGTGAGGACGGGAGAAAGGCAAGATCTGTGACAGAGCGGGCGGGGAAAAGCAAGACCTGTGACAGAGCGAAGCTGTCCCGACGCCGGACCACCCTGTTTCACGCCCCCACTTGTGTGTGTCCAGGTGTGGCTACAGCCGTCTTTCTCTCCTACCTGTCTGCCTACATCACCTCCACTATCCATCCTCTCTCCCTCTCTCTCTCTCTCTCTCTCTCTCTCTCTCTCTCTCTCTCTCTCTCTCTCTCTTTTCTTACTCTCTCTCTCTTTTCTTACTCTCTCTCTCTCTCTCTCTCTCGTTCTCTCTCTGTCTTTCTCTGTCTTTGTCTCTGTCTGTGTGTCTGTCTGTCTGTGTGTATGTGTGTCTGTCTGTGTGTCTGTCTATCTCTATATGTCTGTCTGTCTGTCTGTCTGTCTGTGTGTATGTGTGTCTGTCTGTGTGTCTGTCTGTGGGTCTGTCTGTGTATCGGTCTGTCTGTCTGTGTGTCTGTCTGTCTGTCTGTCTGTCTGTCTGTCTGTCTGTCTGTCTGTCTGTCTGTCTGTCTGTCTGTCTGTCTGTCTGTCTGTCTGCGTGTCTGCCTGTCTATGTGTGTGTGTGTGTGTGTGTGTGTGTGTGTGTGTGTGTGTGTGTGTCTGTCTGCGTGTCTGCGTGTCTGCCTGTCTGCCTGTCTGTCTGTCTGTCTGTCTGTCTGTCTGTCTGTCTGTCTGTCTGTGTTTCGGACTGTCTGTCTTGCTCTCCGTGTGTGTGTGTGTGCGTGTGTGTGTGGGGGGTGGGTGGGGGGGGGGGGTGCGTGCGTGTTGAGTTGTGTGTGTGTGTGTGTGTGTGTGTGTGTGTGTGTGTGTGTGTGTGTGTGTGTGTAAATCTTTAACCAAGTGTTTGCTTCTTTTTCTTTTCGACTGTTTCAGTACAGGCAAAAAAATGTTGCTCTATATCAGCCATCTTTTCGGCTTAGTTATTTCACCATTTTGGGCAGCTCGGCTGTGGGTTTTTAGTTCTTGTCAGAGCCTTTATTCGTCCATCTTTGTCTCTCCTTGTGGCCGAGTATTTGTACTCGATTTCAGTGTTAAGTGGTGTAACCTAGAAAAATTCCTTCCATTTCGGTTGAGTTGGAGTTTCAAGAGTTTTGTTGGAATGTCGTTAGACAAAGCACTAGGAATGGCCTCTACATCAGTTACGTTGAACACCTTGAACACCATGCTTGTTTGCAGACCTGTCTGGAAGCATGAGGCCACGCGAAGTTTGCGGTCAAAGGTCAGACTTGTCACAGTCCCACTATTCAGAGTGAGAAGCTACGGCGACCGGTCCTTCCGTGTTGTGAGACCGAGATTTTCAGTCAGCTTTCTCAGTCTCTGAATTCGTCTCCATCTTTGACTTGTCGCAAAGTTGGCCTCGAAACTGAACTTTTCCGTCTCTGTGATGTAGCGCCATGAGCATATTCTCGTAATGTGATAAATGGCGCTTAAAAGGATCATACCTACCTACCTACCTACCTACCTACCTACCTACCTACCTACCTACCTACCTACCTACCTACCTACCTACCTACCTATCTACCTACCTAGAAACGCCGCACACATCATGAATATCAATAGCTGTCATTGCCTTTCCAATTAAGTTAATTGGAAGATAAAGGACGAGGTTGTGTACTGTGTTTCAGAGCTTTCTTTTACAAAGGTTTCGGTCTTAAATCAGAATCTGGTTACTGGACAACGAGCTGAGCTTCTTTTCCTCCCTTCTTCCTTCCTTCTTCCTTCCTTCAATAGTTTGCCTGATCAGATTTTAATTTGTTCCTACATCGTGGATAATTGTTTTGCTCACTCACTCGCTCAGCAATACATCTGGTGTGAGGTCCAAACTTTGGAAGCGTTCCGACCCCAAATTGAGGGCGTTCACAGAAACACAGTTTTCGTGTCTGCATGGGACTGCCTCACACGAGATTTTGATGAGCGCCGCCCTGTTTACACAACGTCGTAACCTCTTGTGGCCACAGCGGAGACAATAGAAGGCAATTTTAATGGGAGTTTGATTGCCGTCGTCCTCGTATTCCTGCTCGGTGAGCATCCCCAAGGATTTGGACGAGGGATCACGTGCAGAATAAAAACTCTTCGGAATCTTGATTTCCACGTAGGCAGCCCAGCCTGACGCCATTTCGGAGCAGGAGACGAGTCCCTACCGAGAGGCAGTCGCTTGGAAGAGAGGTGATGTGCCTCGTAAACTGATACGTGTGGATGTGGTGACCGTCCAAGTGGACCTCGAGACTGACGGAAACTGGGACGAGAAAGAAAAGGCCTCCTCCCACGTGGACACATTTCTGGCAACTATGATGTTTCCATAGGAAATGTCGCGTCTGCAAGTGGCAAACATGTTTCAGGCATGCTCAAACGCAAAAATGTTCTATCAACTAGGCTGTTTCCATAGGAAATGTCTCGCTTGCAAGTCACAAAAGCAACGTTCTGTCGGCCGTCCGACAATAGAGACACGTGCTGTTTTTCATTACGTCGGACACTCCCTTGGTCATTCCCTCAAACAGTCAATCTGATGGGATCCTGCCTGTGATGTACTGGTGGGGTAGTGTCCAACAATGTTCCATAGGGCCTCCACACACGTGACTCAAACAACTTTACACGTGACTCCCTGTAGGGCCTCCACACACGTGACTCAAACAACTTTACACGTGACTCCCTGTAGGGCCTCCACACACGTGACTCAAACAACTTTACACGTGTCTCCCTGATGACTGGGCCACGTGATCAGTCGAGGGAAGAGTGGATAAATGAAGGCGATATGCACCAAGAGGAGATAGACTTAGCATGTAGATGGGCACACATTAATCTCTCTCTCTCACCGTCCACCAGGTCAGGGGCAAACATACCTGCCACTACATGGGTCTAATGTATCTCATCAGATGCCGCAGAGGATGCCCTGACGAACGGTACATTGGGGAGACCGGTCAACGAATTCGACAACGATTGAATGGACACCGCGCCTCTATCAGGACTCGTCGCCCCTTCCTGTCAGCGATCACTTTAACCTACCCAACCACTCGCCCTCGGACATGTTCGTGAGCGGGCAGAGGGGCGAGTTGCAAGACCTCCACCAACGCCGAGTGGTGGAGCAGAAACTCATCGACAAGTTCGACACGCATTGCACCGGACTCAACAGGGACACGTGCTTCATCACTCACCACCGGTGAGTTCACCCTGAGGCACTTACTCCTCGTGCTTTCTCCTGTTGGGGCTGGTCGTCTGCTGCCGTGAACGCTGCTCCACCCTGCTTTTCTCGTGCGACAGCACTTTGCTGGGGCCTTCGCCATGACTTGAGGTGAACGACTCCTCGAGTCTCGTATTTAGAACCCCACCCTCGCCAGTCACTTCCCACCACTTGGCCTGAAGAAGGAGTTTCCTTCAGAGAGCTTGCCTTTTCTCTGCACCATTCAAAGCCGGATTCGACGCCATTGCCAAAGATCCCAACAGCGGACTCTCTGCGCTCTACGACGCCGGGCTTGACGCCATCGCCACATAGAGCCAAGCCACTCGCTCCGCCTACAAGTGCCGTCAGCCCTTTCACAAACGGCCCTCTTCAGGGCCTCTATTTTTCTTGAGAATAAAATTAGGCTCCGGTCGTGCTTTTTCTTTTTCTTTTTCTTTGCTTTGTGACCGTGACGACAACGATGAGGATATTGCAATGACTTTGATTGTAGTTGTTTTCGTGCTACTGGTGGTGATGACTTGGGCGACAACACTACCAATGTCAATGATTCGCTAAACAACATTGACTTGTACGTACTCAAAATGCGGCGTGTGAACGTGACCACCTTGCCTCCACAGAGAGGACTCCTGCTCTGGCAAGACGGAGGTCGCCGCCACAGAGAGACTCCTGCTCTGGCAAGACGGAGGTTGCCTCCACAGAGAGGACTCCTGCTCTGGCAAGACGGAGGCTGCCTCCACAGAGAGGACTCCTGCTCTGGCAAGACGGAGGTTGCACTGCTCTGGCAAGACGGAGGCTGCCTCCACAGAGAGGACTCCTGCTCTGGAAAGACGGAGGTTGCCTCCACAGAGAGGACTCTTGCTCTGACAAGACGGAGGCTGCCTCCACAGAGAGGACTCCTGCTCTGGAAAGACGGAGGTTGCCTCCACAGAGAGGACTCCTGCTCTGGCAAGACGGAGGCTGCCTCCACAGAGCATCGATCTCGGGGTGCCAATAGATGTTATTCACGCAGCGGCCATTTTGAAATCGAAAACGAGACTAAGTCCGCAAATTTAATGGCGTCCAGCGTCTATGGCGAAACCGAAGGCTTCATCATCCCATAGACACTGCTGTGTTCCTTATTGCGAGAACGATGATCGATATGACGAGAACTCCAGACTGTCCTTTTTCAAATTCCCTACAGACAAGAAGCAGAAGAAACTATGGATCTGGAAGATTCGGCGTGATCCTGGCAAAAAATTCAAGGCAACAAGAGCTTAGATTTAGGTCTTGTAAAAGCAAAAAAAAAGTTAAATCATCTAACCAGAACATTCAAGATCCTCATAAAAACATCATATTTGTCATATCTTTTCATCAACTCAACTACACTTCTTACGAAATAAAGTCATTTCTACAACTTGAGATACGAATAAAAGCGACAAGGCTTTAGATAGTGCCTCACGAGGAGCGCACATGTTTGTGATGTAAAACGTGACCTTCATTACAGTACAAGTATTACACTACGAGTGATCTTATCCGATACCAGTTGATGTTTTACCCCTCTGCTAAGATTATAATACAACCTTAGGAATTTATGTGTTGGACCTTTTACTGGTGAACGTATTTCATAGCATCAGACAATACTAGCATTGTACACGATGTCAACAGCAGGCAGGTTCGAGGACAACAATATATTTATAATCTATCCTGGTGCCGCTGAGGTCCGCGCGTCAGCTATAAATAGAAGTGCGCGAAGCTTGGATTTGTAAAATGTATTTCACGACCTATTGATGCAATCAACATACAGCTTTGATAAATTAAGACAGCCCATGGTTATATTAGCGTTAAAAATGAACATATAGGCTTACTGACCTTATTTCAAGAAACTCCATTCATAATGATCAACACTACGAACCAAGCAGACGAACACGATCAAACCGTAGCCACTACGCCAGCAGACGATCGAGATAACTAAATGTTTCTTGTAAAACTCGAATGAGTTGTATTATAATGTTAGCAGAGGGGTAAAACATCAACTGGTATCGGATAAGATCACTCGAAGTGTAATACTGTAATGAAGGTCACGTTTTACATCACAAACATGTGCGCTCCTCGTGAGGCACTATCTGAAGCCTTGTCGCTTTTATTCGTATATCAAGTTGTAGAAATGGCTTTATTTCGTAAGAAGTGTAGTTGAGGATGAAAAGATATGACAAATATGGTGTTTTTATGAGGATATTGAATGTTCTGGTTAGATGATTTAACTTTTTTTTTGCTTTTACAAGACCTAAATCTAAGTTCTTGTTGCCTTGAATTTTTTGCCAGGATCACGCCGAATCTTCCAGATCCATAGTTTCTTCTGCTTCTTGTCTGTGGGGAATTTGAAAAAGGACAGTCTGGAGTTCTCGTCATATCGGTCATCGTTCTCGCAATAAGGAACACAGCAGTGTATATGTGATGATGAAGCCTTCGGTTTCGCCATAGACGCTGGACGCCATTAAATTTGCGGACTTAGTCTCGTTTTCGATTTCAAAATGGCCGCTGCGTGAATAACGTCTATGCGTCAGTCGGAAACGCTGACTACTGCGCTTGTCCTCCTCCAGCAAAATGTGCAATGCAGGTGCATCTCTGCCTTCAGCTCCAGGCGTAACGGCTGCGTTCTCTTCATGTCGTCATCTCATGGTTTCGTGTCAAGGCGTAACAGCGTCTTTTGCGTGTAAAGCGTGTTGGTCGACAGCGACTTTCACAGTGAGCAATCCTCATCGTGTTTAACGTGCTGAGCCAGTTGTCTTGGAGACCAACTACGCCCACTTCAGTGAGTGCCACATCCGGGGATGTCGGCCCGCCTGTGTCCGAATACAGAAAACCTTGGACGGCGGCGTTGCAACTATGGACCCGGATGTCGTCAGCGTCTCTGGGCTGACAGCCAGGCTGGGGTGCAGAGACTGTCGGCCTAGCCCTCCGTTAAAATCCAGCTGATGCTAAATGCGGCCCCCATCCTGTCTGTCCCATCGCAGGGTTTCGGCTCTATACCTGTTATTACTATCAGGATAGACTGGGTGACTAGTGAAAGACCTATGACAGCTGGGAAAGACTAGCAAAATTAAATATTGGGATTCGGGTCATCCGGTCATGCAAGACCGAGTCGGCAGCCGCTGATACAGGGCAGTGTAGGCAGGACAAGGCAACGCGGGCCATGGTAGCTCGGCTGGTAGAGCATTTCGGGCGCTAACCGAAGGTCGCGGGTTCAGTCCCTGCCTGAGGTGCTACCTTTTTCATGTCTGTCCCACGCAGAGCTTTGGCTCTGTATGTTACACTCTCCAGCCAAAAATAGAAGCGCATTCATCTTGGACTAGAGCCTCTTCCTCTCCCGTGCTGCCCAGGGTAATCGCCCCTTCCAGAAAAGGCGAAGGTCGATCCCCCACTTCGCTCCACATGAAACCTCTCCCCACGCAGGCTGGGGGAGCCCAGCACTTTGCGCCAGGAAGGTCTGCGTGGGGAAGTCCCGTCTGCTGGAACCATGGTCTGTCTGCCTTCCAGCCTCGGGCAGTGGCAGCCAAAGGCAGGTACAGCGACTGGAGCATGGACATACTGGCAGTCAGACTGTGTGGTACCACCCACACACTGCATCATAGACATACTGGAGGTCAGACTGTTGTGTGGTACACCCACACACTGCAGCATAGACATACTGGCAGTCAAACTGTTGTGTGGTACCACCCACACACTGCAGCATAGACATACTGGAGGTCAGACTGTTCTGTGGTACACCCACACACTGCAGCATAGACATACTGGCAGTCAGACTGTTGTGTGGTACCACCCACACACTGCAGCATAGACATACTGGCAGTCAGACTGTTGTGTGGTACACCCACACACTGCAGCATAGACATACTGGAGGTCAGACTGTTGTGTGGTACACCCACACACTGCAGCATAGACATACTGGCAGTCAGACTGTTGTGTGGTACACCCACACACTGCAGCATAGACATACTGGCAGTCAGACTGTTGTGTGGTACACCCACACACTGCAGCATAGACATACTGGCTGGCAGACTGCTGTGTGGTACACCCAAACACTGCAGCATAGACATACTGGCTGGCAGACTGTTGTGTGGTACCACCCACACACTGCAGCATAGACATACTGGCTGGCAGACTGTTGTGTGGTACACCCAAACACTGCAGCATAGACATACTGGCTGGCAGACTGTTGTGTGGTACACCCAAACACTGCAGCATAGACATACTGGCAGTCAGACTGTTGTGTGGTACCACCCACACACTGCAGCATAGACATACTGGCAGTCAGACTGTTGTGTGGTACCACCCACACACTGCAGCATAGACATACTGGCTGGCAGACTGTTGTGTGGTACACCCAAACACTGCAGCATAGACATACTGGCAGTCAGACTGTTGTGTGGTACCACCCACACACTGCAGCATAGACATACTGGCAGTCAGACTGTTGTGTGGTACCACATACACAGGACTTCCATACAGTGTGACTGTTGTGTGGTACCACATACACAGTACAGCACAGACATCCAGTGTGACTGTTGTGTGGTACCACACACACAGTACAGCACAGACATCCAGTGTGACTGTTGTGTGGTACCACAGACACAGTACAGCACAGACATCCAGTGTGACTGTTGTGTGGTACCACACACACAGTACAGCACAGACATCCAGTGTGACTGTTGTGTGGTACCACATACACAGTACAGCACAGACATCCAGACAGTGTGACTGTTGTGTGGTACCACATACACAGTACAGCACAGACATCCAGACAGTGTGACTGTTGTGTGGTACCACAGACACAGTACAGCACAGACATCCAGACAGTGAGACTGTTGTGTGGTACCACATACACAATACAGCACAGACATCCAGACAGTGTGACTGTTGTGTGGTACCACATACACAATACAGCACAGACATCCAGACAGTGTGACTGTTGTGTGGTACCACATACACAGTACAGCACAGACATCCAGACAGTGTGACTGTTGTGTGGTACCACATACACAATACAGCACAGACATCCAGACAGTGTGACTGTTGTGTGGTACCACACACACAGTACAGCACAGACATCCAGACAGTGTGACTGTTGTGTGGTACCACACACACAGTACAGCACAGACATCCAGTGTGACTGTTGTGTGGTACCACACACACAGTACAGCACAGACATCCAGTGTGACTGTTGTGTGGTACCACACACACAGTACAGCACAGACATCCAGTGTGACTGTTGTGTGGTACCACACACACAGTACAGCACAGACATCCAGTGTGACTGTTGTGTGGTACCACAGACACAGTACAGCACAGACATCCAGACAGTGAGACTGTTGTGTGGTACCACATACACAATACAGCACAGACATCCAGACAGTGTGACTGTTGTGTGGTACCACATACACAGTACAGCACAGACATCCAGACAGTGTGACTGTTGTGTGGTACCACATACACAATACAGCACAGACATCCAGACAGTGTGACTGTTGTGTGGTACCACATACACAATACAGCACAGACATCCAGACAGTGTGACTGTTGTGTGGTACCACACACACAGTACAGCACAGACATCCAGACAGTGTGACTGTTGTGTGGTACCACACACACAGTACAGCACAGACATCCAGTGTGACTGTTGTGTGGTACCACATACACAGTACAGCACAGACATCCAGACAGTGTGACTGTTGTGTGGTACCACACACACAGTACAGCACAGACATCCAGACAGTGTGACTGTTGTGTGGTACCACATACACAGTACAGCACAGACATCCAGACAGTGTGACTGTTGTGTGGTACCACACACACAGTGCAGCACAGACATCCAGTGTGACTGTTGTGTGGTACCACATACACAGTGCAGCACAGACATCCAGACAGTGTGACTGTTGTGTGGTACCACATACACAGTGCAGCACAGACATCCAGACAGTGTGACTGTTGTGTGGTACCACACACACAGTACAGCACAGACATCCAGACAGTGTGACTGTTGTGTGGTACCACATACACAATACAGCACAGACATCCAGACAGTGTGACTGTTGTGTGGTACCACACACACAGTACAGCACAGACATCCAGACAGTGTGACTGTTGTGTGGTACCACATACACAGTGCAGCACAGACATCCAGACAGTGAGGGTGACCATGACGTAGTGTAAATGTACACACGAGAACAACATCCAAGCGCTGCTGATTATCGCTCGAAAGATTTATTTCACATCGCACCCACACTGACTTGGTTCGTGGTGGTTCATTCAATGCAACAAAACAACACACAACTCAACAGCGGTATAATTTTCCCCCGGATTCTCCACTCTGCAGAAGACGCCAGATTCCGCCGCCATGCGATGATGCAGCCTGTTTCAGTGGGAGCGCGGGGCCACGTGTCTGCATGTACAGCTCCGCCCCACAGCGCGCACCCACGTCCTCAAAGCCACGCATAGACGACCCCCTCTCTTCTACAGGACAGATCTGTCATTTTTAAATAATGAATATACAAACGTACCGAAGCTCCATTTGCGGTGTCGGAAACCAATTACGCTGTGCTTCACTTCATGAAATTACCCCCAATACGGCTTGTCTTCTCTAATGAGCGTTCTTTGTTTTCGAACGGATCACACAAGTGTGTTCAGAACATTTCGCGCACTATTTAAAAGTGGTTGTAGTTATTGAGTTGATGCTCCGTCCATGTCGTTCCGCATGGAGCGAACTCTGCTCCATCTTTTCCAAAGTCCTCGGTCCCCACCACGCGGGAAGAGGTCGGCCCTGCCTTCTCTGTCGCCCGCCCTCCGGCAGCTGCCCGCGCCAGTTGCTGACAGAGAACAATGGCGACCCCGCTGCAACCGAGTGCCAGGACGCCATGGTTTGAAAAGTTGCCAACTCTTGCTGCCAGGCGTACCCATCACCAGCGCACGTGCCGATACAACAGATGTCTGGCCAACAGGAGCGATTTCACTCTACGATTTCAAGCCCGGAATAAGTAGATCGCGCCATGTGTGAGCATGCTGGAGTGGTGTAGTGCTTACATGGAGACAGAAACTACGAGTAGCGGTCCTTTGTTAATGGACGCAAAACCAAAACCGAAAACCACAGAGTGTTATCCATGCTTCGCATTTACTCAGGGCTCTGTAATAATAATAATAATAATAATAATAATAATAATAATAATAATAATAATAATAATAATAATAATAATAATAATAATAATAATTAATAATACAGTTTATTTACGCACATACCTTCCCTTGACAGGCGTTTACAATCCAAAGAATCAACACTCACACAACCACCCAACACCACAATCCCACAAAAACTCACACTCTACACATATAAACAAAACAAAAACTAAAGTCCAATAGAACAAACTATACAATATAAGCAGGACTTGCAGGCCAGGTCAAGTAAGGCGAAGCAGCTCAGCAGGAAAGGCGGATCAGAAGAAATGGGTCTTTAGAGCACTTTTGAACTGGGGCAGAGTGTAAGAATGACGGACTGAGAGAGGGAGACTATTCCAAGTTACAGGTCCAATATAGGAGAAGGCACGCTGTCGTTGACTTTTCTTGTTGCGGCGGGGAACCTTAAGTATTCTAGAGTCAGCAGCTGAGCGTAGAGATCTGGAGGGCGTGTATACTGTAAGAATTTCTGTAAGAGCGTGTGGTGCGGTGTTGTTGATGGTCTTGAAGCACAAAGTAGCAAGTTTATAATCTATCCTCTGAGAGATGGGAAGCCAGTGAAGTGTATGTAGGAGTGGAGAGACATGGGTACGCTTGGGACATCGAAAAACTAGACTAGCAGCACAATTCTGAACTTTCTGGAGTTTGTTAAGCAGAGTGTCAGAGATGCCAGCGAGAAGAGAGTTTCCATAGTCGAGACGAGACAGAACAAGTGATATGATGAGCGTCTTGGTGGCCTGCTGAGAAAGATAATGACGAATGGTAATAATTTTCCTTAACTCGTAATATGCTAACTGACAGACTTTGTTGACAAGAGCTCTCATTGACAGATCATCTTCAAACGTGACGCCTAAATTTCTAACAGACTGAGAGAAGGCGGTGTCACTGTGACCAATGGTTAGTTTGATCGCCTGATCCGATTCGCCTACGCCGCCCACCAGGAGTGCTTAAGTTTTTGAGTCATTGAGTTGGAGCTTGTTCCGGGTCATCCACTGCTTCACGTCAGAGATACAGTGTTCGCTGGTAGAAAGAAGCGAGTGGATTTGACTGGGATGGGAGGAGTTGTAGAGCTGGGTATCAACAGCAAACTCACTGTGAGAGACTGAATGACTATCAATTACATTGGAAAGTGGTTGGGTGTACAGTAGAAACAGCAGAGGACCCAGAACAGAGTCCTGAGGGACTCCGTACTTGAGAGGTGTAGGATCAAAAGCAAAACCCGAGGTCGAAACAGTCGGTCTACGTTCTGAGAGATATGAATGCAGGAAAGAAAGTGCTAATTTATCAATACAAAAACGTTTCTAAGTCAGGTGAGATGAATTCCATGGTCTATTGTGTCGAACGCGGCACTCAAGTCCAACAGAGTAAGAAGAAAAACTTTGAAATCATCAGAAGCAACGAGAAGATCGTTTAGAACACGGAGCAGAGCTGTTTCGGTGGAATGATGAGCACGGTACGCGGATTGAAAACGGTCCAAAAGGTCATACTGGGACACGTGCTCCAGCAGCTGCTGCAAAGCTAACTTCTCTAACAATTTTGACAGAAAAGAAAGATTGGAGGCTGGCCTATAATTACTAAGTTTGTTTGGATCCAGGTCCTGCTTCTTCAGGAGCGGCTTAACTATAGCCTGCTTGAAAACACTAGGAAAGGTGCCAGTCTGGAAGCAATCATTGATCATCTGTGTCAGGACAGATAGGATCTCATCAATGCACTCAACTAAGAGGGGTGTGGGAACAGGGTCAAGGTCACAAGAGGTAGGGTTCATACTGCGGCTGGTCTTGAGGACCGCACTAGCCTCAACCGGGCTGAACTGAAGAAGGGGAGTACCTCTGAAGGATACTGGATCATCACTAACAGGCGCACCTGCATCAGCAGAGATGTCAACGTTGCTTCGAATATCGGACACCTTGGACACAAAAAAGTCGCAAAACATCTGAGGTAACAGCGACATTGGTGAAGAAGGGAGAGTAGTACAATGGGTCTTGTTCATGAGCCTGTTCGTGATGGAAAATAATTGACCGCAAGTGGTAGAAGCACATATCTTTGCATTGAAGAATACTGTCTTAGCTTTATCGACTAGACGATTGATTTTGTGTTTGAAAAAACAAACATTTCTTTGTAAACAGCCAAACCAGAACGCAGCCACTGTCGCTCAGGTTGTCGCTTTTTCTGCTTCAAAGCACGGAGTTCGGCATATGTGTGATGATAGTGGTGGTGGTGGTGGTGGTGGTGATGGCATTTGTGTGATATAATGGTGGTGGTGGTGGCGGTGGTGATGGCATATGTGTGATGATAATGGTGGTGGTGGTGGTGATGGCATATGTGTGATGATAATGGTGGTGGTGATGGTATATGTGTGATGATAATAGTGGTGGTGGTGATGATGGCATATGTGTGATAATAATAGTGGTGGTGGTGGTGATGGCATTTGTGTGATGATAATGGTGGTGGTGGTGGTGATGGCATATGTGTGATGATAATGGTGGTGGTGGTGGTGGTGGTGGTGGTGGTGGTGATGGCATATGTGTGATGATAATGGTGGTGGTGGTGGTGGTGGCATATGTGTGATGATAATGGTGGTGGTGGTGGTGGTGGCGGTGGTGATGGCATATGTGTGATGATAATGGTGGTGGTGGTGGTGGTGGTGGGGGTGATGGCATTTGTATGATGATAATGGTGGTGGTGGTGGGGGTGATGGCATATGTGTGATGATACTGGTGATGGTGGTGGTGATGGCATATGTGTGATGATAATGGTGGTGGTGGTGGTGATGGCATATGTGTGATGATAATGGTGGCGGTGGTGATGGCATTTGTGTGATGATAATGGTGGTGGTGGTGATGGTGGTGGTGGTGGCATTTGTGTGATGATAATGGTGGTGGTGGTGGTGATGGCATATGTGTGATGATAATGGTGGTGGTGGTGATGGCATTTGTGTGCTCATAATGGTGGTGGTGGTGGTGGTGGTGGCATATGTGTGCTCATAATGGTGGTGGTGGTGGTGGCATATGTGTGATGATAATGGTGGTAGTGGTGGTGGTGGCATTTGTGTGATGATAATGGTGGTGGTGGTGGTGGTGGCATATGTGTGCTCATAATGGTGGTGGTGGTGGTGGCATATGTGTGCTCATAATGGTGGTGGTGGTGGTGGTGGTGGCATATGTGTGATGATAATGGTGGTGGTGGTGGTGGTGGTGGCATTTGTGTGATGATAATGGTGGTGGTGGTGGTGGTGGTGGTGGTGATGGTATATGTGTGATGATAATGGTGGTGGTGGTGATGGCATATGTGTGATGATAATGGTGGTGATGGTGGTGGTGGTGGCATTTGTGTGATGATAATGGTGGTGGTGGTGGTGGTGACATTTGTGTGATGATAATGGTGGTGGTGGTGGTGGTGGTGGTGGTGGTATATGTGTGATGATAATGGTGGTGGTGGTGGTGGTGGCATATGTGTGATGATAATGGTGGTGGTGGTGGTGGCGGTTGTGGCATATGTGTGATGATAATGGTGATGGTGGTGGTGGTGGCATATGTATGCTGATAATGGTGGTGATGATGGTGATGGCATATGTGTGATGATAATGTGGCGGTGGTGGTGATGGCATTTGTGTGATGATAATGGTGGTGGTGGCGGTGGTAATTGTGCTGGTGACGAACGGACGGATGGACAGGCGATTATGCTCTAAGAGAATTTACAAAATGGTAGAGGGTGGGAGTAAGGGGTAGGTGTAGGGAGTGGGGGTAGGGGGTGGGGGTAGGGGTAGAGGGTAGCGGGTGGTGGATGGTGGGTGGCGCATGGGGGAGAAACGTTAGAATTTCAGACAATTCCTTTGCTGTTAAACTCTTGGGCAGCCCTGAAGATGTCGTCAAGGCCACGACCTCGTTTTTTCTGCTCCTAGAGGTGCAATGATCTCAACGCGCGCACGGCGTGCTGCGCGCTGTAATGGGTGCGTCAGCTTGATGAAGTGGGAAAGAGTAATACGCCACGATGATGGCCACCCCACTGAGAGTGTACTTGTTCTTTGATAAACAGCAGTCATGTTCAAATGTTTTGTCTTCTTCCATAATGATTTTGGAACAGCCTAGCCTGTTGCAGCAGCCACAGATGTTACTCTCTCTACGTGTTGCCAATATAGCGCGTGCCACGCCTTTTAAAAATTTAATAAATAAGTTAATTGAGGCGTGCCACACCTGCACTTGTTTGGCAGCGTTGTGTCCGCGAAGCGCTCACCACAGTGGAACAGAACAATCATTTTCAATCAGTCACGGGTAGATGTGTTCGGTGACATGCGCAGTGCGACAGAGAAAGTAGGTTACGGGTAGATGCCATGTACGGTGACATGCGCAGTGTGACAGACAACGTCCGACAGATGTCGCCACTTAACCAGCAGCCCGACCTGACGTCATGCAAGAGCACACACGAAAAATGACGCTGTACGTCACGCTCCCAATTACTTAATTGAGAACAATTTGCATCTGTAATGTAATTCGATCTTTCCTCTAGTTTTTCGGGATCTTCAAGTGCATGCCTGTGTGAAGTCGACAGTTCCATTGTATGGAGAAATAACTTTGCGCACTTTAATTGCTGATCGTTTTTAGATCTTTCATGGCTCGGCTTGTTGTTCCGCCAAAGAGAGTTACAGTTGCGTCACATTTGGGATCACGGCGACAGAACGAACCGCGTCAACCGACTTGCAGCATGAGCCAAACCTGCCTGTGTTTGTCACCTGTCTCACCTGAATGAAACTTGTATGTAAACAGAGGCAACCACTCACGTGACTGGACAGGGACAGGACAGAGTAGCAAACGTCCTTCCCCCGTGTTGTGTCCTTGTCAATTTTGTCCATCAGAAAGGGACCGATTTCATTCCCAAGGAGTCAGTGGTGCCACGAGGCTCATGGCTCCACAGATCGGAACTCACCCAGTGAATCGGCACTGCGGCACTTGTAGAACGTGACGAGGTACCGCTGTAACCTACTCAGATGAAGAGAAAACAATTGCTGGGTTGTCCTGAAGGAAAATATGACCAATTGTAGATAATAAATAACACCCAAACTTTAATGGATGATTCCTTTGGTGAAACCTGACCGGGCACCTAATTTGATCAGAACCCGCTTTGAACTTTTTGAGTTATGTTGAACACCGAGCAACAAACGCTCCAACCATCCAAGCAACTCACGCTCCAACCATCCAAGCAACTCACGCTCCAACCATCCAAGCAACCAACCATCCAAGCAACTCACGCTCCAACCATCCAAGCAACTCAAGCTCCAACCATCCAAGCAACTCACGCTCCAACCATCCAAGCAACTCACGCTCCAACCATCCTAGCGAGTGACGCTCCAACCATCCAAGCAACTGACGATCCAACCATCCAAGCAACTCACGCTAAAACCATCCAAGCAACTGACGATCCAATCATCCAAGCAACTCACGCTCCAACCATCCAAGCAACCAACCATCCAAGCAACTCTCGCTCCAACAATCCAAACAACTCACGCTCCAACCATTCAAGCAACTCACGCTCCAACCATCCAAGCAACTCACGCTCCAACCATCCAAGCAACTCACGCTCCAACCATCCAAGCAACTCACGCTCCAACCATCCAAGCAACTCACGCTCCAACCATCCAAGCAACTCACGCTCCAACCATCCAAGCAACTCACGCTCCAACCATCCAAGCAACTCACGCTCCACCATGCAAGACACTCACGCTCCAACCATCCAAGCAACTCACGCTCCAACCATCCAAGCAACTCACGCTCCAACCATCCAAGCAACTCACGCTCCAACCATCCAAGCAACTCACGCTCCAACCATCCAAGCAACTCACGCTCCAACCATCCAAGCAACTCACGCTCCAACCATCCAAGCAACTCACGCTCCAACCATCCAAGCAACTCACGCTCCAACCATCCAAGCAACTCACGCTCCAACCATCCAAGCAACTCACGCTCCAACCATCCAAGCAACTCACGCTCCAACCATCCAAGCAACTCACGCTCCAACCATCCAAGCAACTCACGCTCCAACCATCCAAGCAACTCACGCTCCAACCATCCAAGCAACTCACGCTCCAACCATCCAAGCAACTCACGCTCCAACCATCCAAGCAACTCACGCTCCAACCATCCAAGCAACTCACGCTCCAACCATCCAAGCAACTCACGCTCCAACCATCCAAGCAACTCACGCTCCAACCATCCAAGCAACTCACGCTCCAACCATCCAAGCAACTCACGCTCCAACCATCCAAGCAACTCACGATCCAACCATCCAAGCAACTCACGCTCCAACCATCCAAGCAACTCACGCTCCAACCATCCAAGCAACTCACGCTCCAACCATCCAAGCAACTCACGCTCCAACCATCTAAGCAACTGACGATCCAACCATCCAAGCAACTCACGCTCCAACCATGCAAGACACTCACGCTCCAACCATCCAAGCAACTCACGCTCCAACCATCCAAGCAACTCACGCTCCAACCATCCAAGCAACTCACGCTCCAACCATCCAAGCAACTCACGCTCCAACCATCCAAGCAACTCACGCTCCAACCATCCAAGCAACTCACGCTCCAACCATCCAAGCAACTCACGCTCCAACCATCCAAGCAACTCACGCTCCAACCATCCAAGCAACTCACGCTCCAACCATCCAAGCAACTCACGCTCCAACCATCCAAGCAACTCACGCTCCAACACTCCAAGCAACTCACGCTCCAACCATCCAAGCAACTCACGCTCCAACCATCCAAGCAACTCACGCTCCAACCATCCAAGCAACTCACGCTCCAACCATCCAAGCAACTCACGCTCCAACCATCCAAGCAACTCACGCTCCAACCATCCAAGCAACTCACGCTCCAACCATCCAAGCAACTCACGCTCCAACCATCCAAGCAACTCACGCTCCAACCATCCAAGCAACTCACGCTCCAACCATCCAAGCAACTCACGCTCCAACCATCCAAGCAACTCACGCTCCAACCATCCAAGCAACTCACGCTCCAACCATGCAAGCAACTCACGCTCCAACCATCCAAGCAACTCACGCTCCAACCATCCAAGCAACTCACGCTCCAACCATCCAAGCCAACTCACGCTCCCAACCATCCAAGCAACTCACGCTCCAACCATCCAAGCAACTCACGCTCCAACCATCCAAGCAACTCACGCTCCAACCATCCAAGCAACTCACGCTCCAACCATCCAAGCAACTCACGCTCCAACCATCCAAGCAACTCACGCTCCAACCATCCAAGCAACTCACGCTCCAACCATCCAAGCAACTGACGATCCAACCATCCAAGCAACTCACGCTCCAACCATCCAAGCAACTCACGCTCCAACCATCCAAGCAACTCACGCTCCAACCATCCAAGCAACTCACGCTCCAACCATCCAAGCAACTCACGCTCCAACCATCCAAGCAACTCACGCTCCAACCATCCAAGCAACTCACGCTCCAACCATCCAAGCAACTCACGCTCCAACCATCCAAGCAACTCACGCTGCAACAATCCAAGCAACTCACGCTCCAACCATCCAAGCAACTCACGCTCCAACCATCCAAGCAACTCACGCTCCAACCATCCAAGCAACTCACGCTCCAACCATCCAAGCAACTCACGCTCCAACACTCCAAGCAACTCACGCTCCAACCATCCAAGCAACTCACGCTCCAACCATCCAAGCAACTCACGCTCCAACCATCCAAGCAACTCACGCTCCAACCATCCAAGCAACTCACGCTCCAACCATCCAAGCAACTCACGCTCCAACCATCCAAGCAACTCACGCTCCAACCATCCAAGCAACTCACGCTCCAACCATCCAAGCAACTCACGCTCCAACCATCCAAGCAACTCACGCTCCAACCATCCAAGCAACTCACGCTCCAACCATCCAAGCAACTCACGCTCCAACCATCCAAGCAACTCACGCTCCAACCATCCAAGCAACTCACGCTCCAACCATCCAAGCAACTCACGCTCCAACCATCCAAGCAACTCACGCTCCAACCATCCAAGCAACTCACGCTCCAACCATCCAAGCAACTCACGCTCCAACCATCCAAGCAACTCACGCTCCAACCATCCAAGCAACTCACGCTCCAACCATCCAAGCAACTCACGCTCCAACCATCCAAGCAACTCACGCTCCAACATCCAAGCAACTCACGATCCAACCATCCAAGCAACTCACGCTCCAACCATCCAAGCAACTCACGCTCCAACGTTCCAAGCAACTCACGCTCCAACCATCCAAGCAACTCACGCTCCAACCATCCAAGCAACTCACGCTCCAACCATCCAAGCAACTCACGCTCCAACCATCCAAGCAACTCACGCTCCAACCATCCAAGCAACTCACGCTCCAACCATCCAAGCAACTCACGCTCCAACCATCCAAGCAACTCACGCTCCAACCATCCAAGCAACTCACGCTCCAACCATCCAAGCAACTCACGCTCCAACCATCCAAGCAACTCACGCTCCAACCATCCAAGCAACTCACGCTCCAACCATCCAAGCAACTCACGCTCCAACCATCCAAGCAACTCACGCTCCAACCATCCAAGCAACTCACGCTCCAACCATCCAAGCAACTCACGCTCCAACCATCCAAGCAACTCACGCTCCAACTGTCCAAGCAACTCACGCTCCAACCATCCAAGCAACTCACGCTCCAACCATCCAAGCAACTCACGCTCCAACCATCCAAGCAACTCACGCTCCAACCATCCAAGCAACTCACGCTCCAACGTTCCAAGCAACTCACGCTCCAACCATCCAAGCAACTCACGCTCCAACCATCCAAGCAACTCACGCTCCAACCATCCAAGCAACTCACGCTCCAACCATCCAAGCAACTCACGCTCCAACCATCCAAGCAACTCACGCTCCAACCATCCAAGCAACTCACGCTCCAACTGTCCAAGCAACTGACGATCCAACCATCCCTCCAACAATCCGAGCAACTCACGCTCCAACCATCCAAGCAACTCACGCTCCAACCATCCAAGCAACTCACGCTCCAACCATCCAAGCAACTCACGCTCCAACTGTCCAAGCAACTGACGATCCAACCATCCAAGCAACTCACGCTCCAACGTTCCAAGCAACTCACGCTCCAACCATCCAAGCAACTCACGCTCCAACGTTCCAAGCAACTCACGCTCCAACCATCCAAGCAACTCACGCTCCAACCATCCAAGCAACTCACGCTCCAACCATCCAAGCAACTCACGCTCCAACCATCCAAGCAACTCACGCTCCAACCATCCAAGCAACTCACGCTCCAACCATCCAAGCAACTCACGCTCCAACCATCCAAGCAACTCACGCTCCAACCATCCAAGCAACTCACGCTCCAACCATCCAAGCAACTCACGCTCCAACTGTCCAAGCAACTGACGATCCAACCATCCAAGCATCTCACGCTCCAACCATCCGAGCAACTCACGCTGCAACCATCCAAGCAACTCACGCTCCAACTGTCCAAGCAACTCACGCTCCAACCATCCAAGCAACTCACGCTCCAACTGTCCAAGCAACTGACGATCCAACCATCCCTCCAACAATCCAAGCAACTCACGCTCCAACCATCCAAGCAACTCACGCTCCAACCATCCAAGCAACTCACGCTCCAACCATCCAAGCAACTGACGATCCAACCATCCAAGCAACTCACGCTCCAACCATCCAAGCAACTCATGCTCTAAACATCCAAGCAACTCACGCTCCAACCATCCAAGCAACTCACGCTCCAACCATCCAAGCAACTCACGTTCCAACCATGCAAGCAACTGACGCGCCAACAATCCAAGCAACTCACGCTCCAACCATCCAAGTAACTCACGCTCCAACCATTCAAGCAATTGTCTCGCCAACCATCCAAGCAACTCACGCTCCAACCATCCAAGCAACTCACGCTCCAACCATCCGAGCAACTCACGCTCCAACCATCCAAGCAACTCACGCTCCAACCATGCAAGCAACTCACGCTCCAACCATCCAAGCAACTCACGCTCCAACCATCCAAGCAACACACGCTCCAACCATCCAAGCAACTCACGCTCCAACCATCCAAGCATCTGACGATCCAACCATCCAAGTATCTCACGCTCCAACCATCCAAGCAACTCATGATCCAACAATCCAAGCAACTAACGCTCCAACCATCCAAGCAACTCACGCACCAACCATCCAAGCAACTCACGCTCCAACAATCCAAGCAACTGACGATCCAACCATCCAAGCAACTCATGCTCCAACCATCCAAGCAACTCACGTTCCAACCATCCAAGCAACGCACGCTCCAACCATCCAAGCAACTCACACTCCAACAATCCAAGCAACTCACGCACCAACCATCCAAGCAACTCACGCACTAACCATCCAAGCAACGCACTCTCCAACCATCCAAGCAACTCACGCTTCAACCATCCAAGCAACTCACGCTCCAACCATCCAAGCAACTGACGATCCAACCATTAAAGCGAGTGACGCTCCAATCATCCAAGCAACTCACGCTCCAACCATCCAAGCAACTCATGATCCAACCATCCAAGCAACTCACGCTCCAACCATCCAAGCAACTGGCGCTCCAACCATCCAAGCAACTCACGCTCCAACCATCCAAGCAACTCACGCTCCAACCATGCAAGCAACTCACACTCTTACCATCCAAGCAACGCACGCTCCAACCATCCAAGCAACTCACGCTCCAACCATCCAAGCAACTCACGCTCCAACCATCCAAGCAACTCACGCTCCAACCATCCAAGCAACCAACCATCCAAGCAACTCACGCTCCAACCATCCAAGCAACTCACGCTCCAACCATCCAAGCAACTCACGCTCCAACCATCCAAGCAACTCACGCTCCAACCATCCAAGCAACTCACGCTCCAACCATCCAAGCAACTCACGCTCCAACCATGCAAGCAACTCACGCTCCAACCATGCAAGCAACTCACGCTCCAACCATGCAAGCAACTCACGCTCCAACCATACAAGAAACTCACGCTCCAACCATCCAAGCAACTCACGCTCCAACCATCCAAGCAGCTCACGCTCCAACCATCCAAGCAACTCACAATCCAACCATCCAAGCATTTCACGCTCCAACCATCCAAGCAACTCACTCTCCAACCATCCAAGCAACTCACGCTCCAACCATCCAAGCAACTCACGCTCCAACCATCCAAGCAACTCACGCTCCAACCATCCAAGCAACTCACAATCCAACCATCCAAGCAACTCACGCTCCAACCATGCAAGCAACTCACACTCTTACCATCCAAGCAACGCACGCTCCAACCATCCAAGCAACTCACGCTCCAACCATCCAAGCAACTCACGCTCCAACCATCCAAGCAACTCACGCTCCAACCATCCAAGCAACCAACCATCCAAGCAACTCACGCTCCAACCATCCAAGCAACTCACGCTCCAACCATCCAAGCAACTCACGCTCCAACCATCCAAGCAACTCACGCTCCAACCATCCAAGCAACTCACGCTCCAACCATCCAAGCAACTCACGCTCCAACCATGCAAGCAACTCACGCTCCAACCATGCAAGCAACTCACGCTCCAACCATGCAAGCAACTCACGCTCCAACCATCCAAGAAACTCACGCTCCAACCATCCAAGCAACTCACGCTCCAACCATCCAAGCAGCTCACGCTCCAACCATCCAAGCAACTCACGCTCCAACCATCCAAGCAACTCACGCTCCAACCATCCAAGCAACTCACTCTCCAACCCTCCAAGCAACTCACGCTCCAACCATCCAAGCAACTGACGATCCAACCATCAAAGCGAGTGACGCTCCAATCATCCAAGCAACGCACGCTCCAACCATCCAAGCAACTCACGCTCCAACCATCCAAGCAACTCACAATCCAACCATCCAAGCAACTCACGCTCCAACCATCCAAGCAACTCACGCTCCAACCATCCAAGCATTTCACGCTCCAACCATCCAAGCAACTCACTCTCCAACCATCCAAGCAACTCACGCTCCAACCATCCAAGCAACTCACGCTCCAACCATCCAAGCAACTCACGCTCCAACCATCCAAGCAACTCACGCTCCAACCATCCAAGCAACTCACGCTCCAACCATCCGAGCAACTCACGCTCCAAGCATTAAAGCAACTCACGCTCCAACCATTCAAGGAACTCACGCTCCAACCATTAAAGCAACTCACGTTCCAACCATGCAAGCAACTCACGCTCCAACAATCCAAGCAACTAACGCTCCAACCATCCAAGCAACTCACGCTCCAACCATGCAAGCAACGCACGCTCCAACCATGCAAGCAACTCACGCTCCAACCATGCAAGCAACTCACGCTCCAACCATCCAAGCAAGTGATCGAAAAACAGAACCTTCTTGGCGGAGGGACATCGGGGGAGAAGAATCTTCGCAGGTGACGTGACCATCGCAGCGGCTCTGGCGGCGGCAGAAGTGACATTTGCAGCAGCGACGAAAACGAACGTCAAAACTAGACTAATCACTCGTACTTCCGTCTGTGTTACACCGATCACGCTGTAGATGACGATGACGATGTAGACGACGCTGTAGATGACGATGACGCTGTAGATGACGATGACGCTATAGATGGCGGTCACGTTGTAGATGACGGTCACGCTGTAGATGACGGTCACGCTGTAGATGACGGTCACGCTGCAGATGACGATAACGACGCAGATGACGCTGTAGATGACGATGACGCTGTAGATGGCGGTCACGCTGTAGATGACGGTCTCGCTGTAGATGACGGTCACGCTGTAGATGACGATGACGATGTAGATGACGCTGTAGATGACGATGACGCGGTAGATTTCAGTCACGCTTTAAATGGCGGTCACGCTGTAGATGACGGTCACGCTGTAGATGACGATGATGATGTAGACGACGCTGTAGATGACGATGACGCTGTAGATGGCGGTCACGCTGTAGATGACGGTCACGCTGTAGATGACGATGACGATGTAGACGACGCTGTAGATGACGATGACGCTGTAGATGGCGGTCACGTTGTAGATGGCGGTCACGCTGTAGATGGTGGTCACGCTTTAGATGGTGGTCACGCTGTAGATGACGATGACGCTGTAGATGACGGTCACGATGTAGATGACGATGACGCTGTAGATGGCGGTCACGCTGTAGATGACGCTGTAGATGGCGGTCACGTTGTAGATGACGGTCACGCTGTAGATGGTGGTCACGCTTTAGATGGTGGTCACGCTGTAGATGACGATGACGCTGTAGATGACGGTCACGATGTAGATGACGATGACGCTGTAGATGACGGTCACGCTGTAGATGAAATGACGCTGTAGATGACGGTCACGCTGTAGATGATGATGATGCTGTAGATGACGGTCACGCTGTAGATGGCGGTCACACTGTAGATGGTCACGCTGTAGATGGCGGTCACGCTGTAGACGACGGTCACGCTGTAGATGACGATGACGCTGTAGATGACGGTCACGCTGTAGATGACGGTCACGCTGTAGATGACGGTCACGCTGTAGATGACAGTCACGCTGTAGATGACGGTCACGCTGTAGATGGCGGTCACGCTGTAGATGACGGTCACGCTGTAGATGACGGACACGCTGTAGATAGCAGTCACGCTGTAGATGACGGACACGCTGTAGATAGCAGTCACGCTGTAGATGACGGTCACGTTGTAGATGCTGGTCACGCTGTAGATGACGGTCACGCTGTAGATGACGGTCACGCTGTGGATGACGATGACGCTGTAGATGACGGTCACGCTGTGGATGACGGTCACACTGTAGATGACGATGACGCTGTAGATGACGATGACGCTGTAGATGAAGGTCACGCTGTAGATGACCATGACGCTGTAGATGACGGTCACGCTGTAGATGACGGTCACGCTGTAGATGACGGTCACGCTGTAGATGACGGTCACGCTGTAAATGACGATGACGATGACTGCGATGAAGCGACGGCGAAGACGACGACGGTTACAGGACGCACCAGCGTAGAACATGGACGGTGCAGCCATCGTCAGCAAGGTCAGAACCCCCTAACTGCCACCATGTCCAAGTATTTCTCCTTATTCAATCGTGTTTTTTCTATAAGAAATTACGAGTGCACATAAAATGTACATTTAAGTCTACTTGCTTAATTTATGGGTAGCCTGGAAGACATTTGACGTCTGACACGAAACCATCAAAACTCTTTTGAGATGAAAGGCAGACTCGAGTACAGAAGGTATTTCGCTGCTCTGCTTGAAGGAAAATGGAGGCAGGTTGTTCTGTTATTGCAAGTGCAAACATTCATGCAGGCTTGATCAAGCACGAGATCGACATGTTTCTCTCTATTTCTCTCTAGCAGAGGCAGACCTATTCCTTTAGACTGGGCGGAGTAGAAGGAAAAAGGCTGAGTGAGACTGCAAATACCAACGTGTGTCCAGAACGCGACTATGGCGTTTCAGAGGGTTCGATATCTTCCCCTGAGTACATTTTCGCCCACCCACCTCGACCTGCAAAGCCAATGAAAGTCACAATGGCCATCCAACCTTACCGCGTTTCATCGTCCCCCCGAAAGGCCGAAGATACAAAATGGCCACTGGGTCTGTAAAACGTGTTTCCTACCGCGCTCTGCAGAGCAGCGGCGCGAAACAATTTGTGTAGGGCAGTTCCTGCAGCGTGCCCCGATCCACAAAAAGCTCATGAACGCTCATTGTGGTCCCGGTCCGGACTGCAGCAGGGGAGGGGGGTGAGGGGGGGGGGGGGGGTGAGGAGGGGGCTTGCGGCCGGCACGGCGACATCCAGCACCTCGGGGGCATTGGCCTTTCCCATGAACACTCGCGCAGCTCAGTCACGCGAGGACATGGAGGGCTGGGGACAGGAGGTAATCACAGACGGCTCTGGTAGCACCGGAGGCCATAAAAGACGATACATCTCAATCATGCAACGTCGGCCTAGAGGCGGCCGAAGAATGCCAATTGAAGAGGGGTCAGGGGTCGCGGAGACCTGCCACCCACACACCTGCACAGGCAATAAAGCCAGGCGGAGCAGGCCTTTGCAGGCACGAGGCCGCACGGGGGCTGGTCAGGCAGAGCTGGCTCTGGCCATGAAGATTCTCTGCGAGTTTGTCGTGCGTGACCAGCTGCTGCAATGTCGGGCGTGTGGTTTTCCTCTGTGAGCTTGTTCCTGTTCTACACCTGTACTCTGCCAACAGCAGTGTCAGGCGTGTCTTTCTTGCAGTGTCTTGATCTCTGAGGCTTTACACACAGGTAAACAAAATGAACTAAGCGATAATCATGCAAATTCTCTGGCATTTCGAGTAAAAACTCAATAATTTGATGGTTGAAATATCCGATGTCCCCAGTTTGGAGACTTTAGCCTTTCACTTACGCACGGTCACGTAATGGCGTCGTATTTGATATTTCCAACCATACCAAAATCGGTGTTATTTAAAGAGGTAAATATCCGCGTATTGCCAAAGACTTCGTTGGGACAAATGGCCACAGATACCTGTGATGTTGGAGGAGCCTGACACTTCACCTGAGCACTTTCTGTTTTCTTGCACGGCACTCGGTGTGCCGGGGCTGACACGCCACGAAGGCAGAAACGCCCGCATCTCCTACGGTGTCCCTGGTGCCGTGGCCCACTGCGGGAGGGCCGTGGCCCGCACTCCATCACGGGGGACAGAGGTCGCTGTTCGTCCGTCGTGAGGTCAAGCCGCACCTAATCTACCCCCTGGCCCGGGTCTTCTCTGGCTTTGAAGGCTGGATTCCCTCCCTCTCCCTCCCTGCCCTCCCCTATCCTCCCTCCCTATTCTTCCCTCCCTGCCCTCCCTCCCTCTCCCTCCCTGCCCTCCCCTCTCTTGCAGCAGAACCAGAGCCTGCTCTGTACACGTCATCCACTGTCCTCAGGACATCCGGCTCTTTCTGGGGGCAGACTCTGCTCCACAGCGCACCCAGTACACTCCAGCCTCTGTCCGTCACAGCGTCCATTGTTTCAGCTCATCCCATCCTCTGTTTACAACTGAAATTTGTTTCCTCAAGTTCACCTTCATTGTACACCAGTACACCTTATTTGTTGCTCATATTCAAGAGAATTCTTTTCACTGTCAGTGTCCTCGGCTTCATGTACATCCTCTGCGTTGGCCAAGGATACGTCCATCTCCTGTACTCACACTCCACTCTACACCTATACATCTATCTCCTGTACTTACTCTCCACTCTACACCAATAAATATATGTCCTGTACTTACTCTCCACTCTACACCAATAAATATATGTCCTGTGCTTACACTCCACTCTACACAATACATCTATCTCCTGTACTTACATTCCACTCTACAGCAATACGTCCATCTCCTGTACACACACTCCACTCTACACCAATACATCTATCTCCTGTACTTACACTCCACTCTACACCTATACGTCCGTCTCCTGTACTCACACTCCACTCCACACCAATACATCCATCTCCTGTACTCACACTCCACTCTACACCAATACATCCATCTCCTGTATTCACACTCCACTTTACACCTATGCATCTATCTCCTGTACTCACACTCCACTTTACACCTATATATCTATCTCCTGTACTCACACTCTGACTTGACTTGACTTATTCCTGTAGACTCCCAGTGGAGCATAGGGCCACAACAACACCTCGCCAATGGCATGGTGTCTCTTGGCATGGTGTCTCTTGGCATGGTGTCTCACCAGCTGTTTTTGGCATGGTGTCTCTTGGCATGGTGTCTCTTGCACGGTGTCTCTTGGCATGGTGTCTTGGCATGGTGTCTCTTGGCATGGTGTCTTGGCATGGTGTTCCACTAGCTGTTTATTGGCATGGTGTCTCATGGCATGGTGTCTCTTGGCATGGTGTCTTATGGCATGGTGTCTCATGGCATGGTGTCTCTTGCATGGTGTCTCTTGGCATGGTGTCTCTTGGCATGGTGTCTCTTGCATGGTGTCTCTTGGCATGGTGTCTTGGCATGGTGTTCCACTAGCTGTTTATTGGCATGGTGTCTCTTGGCATGGTGTCTCTTGCATGGTGTCTCTTGGCATGGTGTCTTGGCATGGTGTTCCACTAGCTGTTTATTGGCATGGTGTCTCATGGCATGGTGTCTCTTGGCATGGTGTCTCTTGGCATGGTGTCTCTTGCATGGTGTCTCTTGGCATGGTGTCTCTTGCATGGTGTCTCTTGGCATGGTGTCTTGGCATGGTGTTCCACTAGCTGTTTATTGGCATGGTGTCTCTTGGCATGGTGTCTCTTGCATGGTGTCTCTTGGCATGGTGTCATGGCATGGTGTTCCACTAGCTGTTTATTGGCATGGTGTCTCATGGCATGGTGTCTCTTGGCATGGTGTCTTATGGCATGGTGTCTCTTGCATGGTGTCTCATGGCATGGTGTCTCTTGGCATGGTGTCTCTTGCATGGTGTCTCTTGGCATGGTGTCTCTTGCCATGGTGTCTTGGCATGGTGTTCCACTAGCTGTTTATTGGCATGGTGTCTCATGGCATGGTGTCTCTTGGCATGGTGTCTTATGGCATGGTGTCTCATGGCATGGTGTCTCTTGGCATGGTGTCTCTTGCATGGTGTCTCTTGGCATGATGTCTTGGCATGGTGTTCCACTAGCTGTTTATTGGCATGGTGTCTCATGGCATGGTGTCTCTTGCCATGGTGTCTTGGCATGGTGTTCCACTAGCTGTTTATTGGCATGGTGTCTTTTGGCATGGTGTCTCTTGGCATGGTGTCTTATGGCATGGTGTCTCATGGCATGGTGTCTCTTGGCATGGTGTCTCTTGCATGGTGTCTCTTGGCATGATGTCTTGGCATGGTGTTCCACTAGCTGTTTATTGGCATGGTGTCTCATGGCATGGTGTCTCTTGCCATGGTGTCTTATGGCATGGTGTCTCTTGGCATGGTGTCTTATGGCATGGTGTCTCATGGCGTGGTGTCTCATGGCGTGGTGTATCATGGCGTGGTGTCTCATGGCATGGTGTCTCATGGCGTGGTGTCTCATGGCGTGGTGTATCATGGCGTGGTGTCTCATGGCGCTGCCTTGCATCGCGAGGAGTAAAATCGGGGACTGGCATTGCGTTGTGGCTAGCAGAGATGAAATTGCACATGAATAATTTCCCACAAAGGACAAGATAAAGTCGACAGGTTGTTTGTGTTTATTTCTGCTGTGCTATTATTGTTGATGTTGTCGTAGTCATTACTTACCTTAATGCACACATATACACACACACATACATACACACACACACACACACACACACACACACACACACTCACATCCTCACACACTCACAGACGCGCGCTTCCACTCAACGTTTCCCTTCCACTCCCACCCCGACACAACAACACCCCTCCCTCCTCCACTCCCACCCCGACACAACAACACCCCTCCCTCCTCCACTCCCACCCCGACACAACAACACCCCTCCCTCCTCCACTCCCACCCCGACACAACACCCCTCCCTCCTCCACATGGAGAGCCTGAAAAACGAACCGTCAAAGTCCGTCGACACATACACGACTTAGATTGCAGTGCAACGTAATACCTATCGACCACTTGCTATGTTAGCGGACTGCAACGCGCGTTATAACACATATAGTATCCGGGCCCTCGGTGATGGCGTGCTGAATATCAAACTAGTTGAGCAGGGTTATGGCGGACGGAGGTGAGATGCGAAGAGGGGGTGATAGGAGACGAATGCAGCGAAGGAAGGGAGGGGCATAGAGGCGTAGTCTCCTGTATATGAAACATAACGAAGAGAGGAAATAAAAAAGGAAGGACTTAAGGAGTATGCATTGCTATTAATCTTCTCTCCTCTCCTGTGTTTTCGTAAAAAAAATTGCGTTTTTTTCGAGCTAACACCGTATCTTACTTGGCTACGTGTCCAGCTCCTCGCTTGGAGGGGGGTCTGTGCCTCGCCTGCCGTTCCATCTATCTAACGCTTCCCGCTCTTTTTCCCTTCACATTGATCTTCTTTCCTTTCATGCTCTCTGACCACTTTCTCCTAGTGATAAATTTGACGCGACAATCTGAACTTGGTTCATATGTGTCTTTCTTTCTCTGCTTTGTTCCAAG